>CM076580.1:1319837254-1319972867 GCA_034641835.2 Pinus albicaulis | reverse complement strand
TCTCCATACCTCACACTACGTGCCTCACTGTTGCCTGGTACGAGCCTGTCAACGCGGCCGAGTTTTCACAATCAACCTGGGGATTCTCTGATCTTCCTATACCAGTGCAATTAGGGTTACAAGAATTTCTTTCAAGTCGATTCTCCTGTGCGGGTTATTCATCCGATCTTCCCTATTATCTCCGGAGGTAGCACCGTTGCATTTCCCCACTCTCCTCGCCAGTGGTTGGGATATGCTCGGGTGCGGTTGCGGCTAAGATTCATCGCTTCTGGTGTGCTATTTGGTCTTCATACAGGGTTTCAGCACCTTAATCCACGATTCCTTTACATCTCTGAACCCGTTTACTGTTATTTCCCTCACGTTCTTAGCTTGATTTATTTTCTTCAGGGTTTCGCCGCGAACACACTATCTTATTCTTTTCAAATTGTGTTTTGTAGAGAGGTCAACTCGGCGACATCTCAATCGAGAGTCCTAGCCGGTACTCTGGCGCTTATTACGCTTTGACTCACTCTCCAGCGACGCTGTTGTTGCTATACTCATTCACTGGAGTTCATCTTATCCAAATTTTGTAAACTGCTTTGACGTAACCCTAGCTGGCTAGCTGGGTTTCTTTGCCTCCAGATCGAGTACATAGGCGGTCTCATTTCTTTACACAATGTATGCATGTCTCTGGTTTTCTGTGGTAAGTGTCAATATGGCTCCCTATTTCATTTTATAGGCAGAACAACTACTGGTCAGATAGGTTTACCAATGATAGCTTCTTCGTAAACGGAAGTAAGCGTTGCATTTTCTGTGGTGTTTCAACGTTATATCCTACTGCATGTCACATAACTCCACTAATTTTTCGTTGATTTTATTACACAGTGTGCGTCATACAGTCAGTTCTTTACCTATTACACGTGGTTTCATAATACAAATTTCGTTTTGTTAAGACAGGGTGAATTCTCCAGGTGGTCTATTAACGATTAGGGTTAGAACTATTTTTTTTTCGTCATAATATCGTGTACCCTTCACCTCTGCTCGTTTTATTTTACATTACAGGCCCTCAAAGAGCCGTGGTTTACCAACGTCGTTGCAGTCGAAGGACTTGTTGACGACGGCCCATAGCATAGGGTATTAATTACTCACCATTCGTTGATGCAGTTTGACTATTCGGTCATATCATATACATGACAGTCATATTATATACATTACAGTCATATTATATACATTACCTTTTTACACAGTCAATCCGTATTTATATTTCTCTTGTAACATATATTGTTCATATATATATACAATTCGTGTTTATGATGTATTTGTTTAACATGCAGGGTTTATATGTGTATTCGTATTCTTATCTACCTTGGGCATATATGTTCATTGTGTATGTGGCCCATTTGTAGTCGGGGTTAAAAAGATCTAATTGCTATAGATCTTCATACTTGTGAACATATATATATAAATATTTTTTTCCAATTTACCTATACATGTATTCGATAGTTGATTGATAATGTTCATCAAGCATAGGTTTAGGCCATAACTCTAACATTTCTTCCAAGGGTTAGAGTTAATTTAAATCTACAATACACTCTATATTGGCTATGAATGATGTAACACTTTTATAGTACAGATTTACCCTTTTGCTTAATAAGAATACCTATTCTAAAGTCCTCACTTTTAAATTTCTATTTTTCTTCCGATGTACACCGATATGTATCCAATAGTACTGGACTAGAGGAATTTAATTATAAATTAAATCTTTTGCTATGATACTTGTCTTCAAAGGTTTAGGATAGATTTTGAAATGCAATATAAACATTTATAACTGTTGTAACAATCATATAGAGTAGAAGTACTCTTTTTCTATACAATTTCGAATGTCATATTCTAATATCTTACTTTCAGCTGTTTGTATTTATACCATGTAACGTTAGCACTACTATAATGTTTCTCTAGCATACACATAAGCATATAATATCACATTTGTGTCTACAGGGAACAAAACAATAATTAATCATCTGTAGAAGCTAAGTAACTCCAGATTTAAACCATCCTTGGTTTAGAGATTCTGGAGTTTCTACTCTATGGACTTTCTGGTCTACAACTAAACAAAATCTGGAAGGTGAATGCCTGAGGATAGATTCTGTTAAATGTAGTACCAAAATTTCTCATTTTAATAAAATTCAATTTTATATGTAGCCAATTCATACTGTAATAAGACATAGTAACAAGAATTTCAGAACATACCACAATCTGCAAAATGACCAACCTCCCAACCTTAGAGTCCTCTTTGTCTCCTAGGACTCACCCCCGAGCAGAGATCACCTCCTAGACAGACCAACCACTGATCTGCTTAGGAGCGGCTTATTTAAGCTCATATTTCCCCAAAGCATGTTTCTAATTCTGCGTCCAGAATAGCAGGATGCTTTCTTTCCTGTTTAGCCTAGGCTTCCCATTTTGGGACTCTTTAAAGCTGCTTTAAGCTTTTCCTCAGCTTTTCCAGCTTTTTTCACCTCTTCCCAACTACTCCTCTTCATTGGGGAAATTTAGATTCCTCCTCAAATCTAAATTAATTTCTTTCAAGGATTTTTGAAAGATTTTTGGGGATTTGTTGCCTTATCCATCCTCATGGATTTGGCAAGTGATCTCTAATTCTCATCTTGGTCAAATTGCACAATCATTTTATTTATTTTCTCAAATAAAATATGCAAATACATTCACACCATACTTATCCCTTGGGGTCCACCCCCTTTAGGATTAAAGTTCAATGTCTAACTTTAAAATTTCAACACACAAATTGGGGGTGTTACATATTCCCCCTCTGAAAATAAACACCGTCCTCGGTGTTATTATTTAACTACTAGAGTTCATTTGAACAAAAATGGATATTTCACCATCATTTCAGCTTCCCTTTCCCAGGTAGCTTCTTCAGTAGTAAAGTGCTTCCACTGCACTTTTACTCTGGCCACTGTTCTGTTTCTCAATTCAATTTCTTCCCGCTCCAATATTTGAAGCGGTTCTGGTAGAAACTCCCCTTCTGGTTCCACCTGTACAACATTCCAATCAACTATGTGAGAAGCATCATTCACATATCTTTTTAGTAATGAAATATGAAACACATCATGCACTCTAACATGGGGTGGTAGGGCCAGCTTGTAAGCCACTGGTCCCACCCTTTCTAAAATTTCAAAAGGCCCACAATATCTAGGAGCAAGTTTTGCACAACTTCCAGCATAAAGTGTGCTCTTTTTGGGTTTGATGTGCAAATACACATGATCCCCCACTTTGAATTCTCGGTGCACTCTTTTCTTATCAGCATAGCTTTTCTGGCGATCTTGTGTTGTCTTGATATTTCTTTGTATCTGTTTGACAATTCTCTCCATCTCTTGTAGTGCATCTGGTCCCAACACCAGTTTATCCTCTGGTTGACTCCAGCTCAAGGGAGTACGACACTTTCTCCCATAGAGTGCTTCAAACGGACTCATCTTAATAGAGGATTGGTAACTATTATTATAAGCAAACTCAGCTAGATGCAGATACTCTTCCCATTGTGATGGCCTATCCATCACATACATTCTCAGCATATCCTCTAAAATTTGATTTGTCCTTTCTGTTTGCCCATTAGTTTGAGGGTGATAGGCAGTACTAAAATTCAACTTAGTACCCATTCCTGCAAACAATCCTTTCCAAAACGCGGCTGTGAACTTAGCATCCCGGTCTTAGACAATCACCATGGGAACTCCATGAAGCCTTACTATCTCCTTTAGGAAAACGTTTGCTACCTGAGCTATTCCAAAGGTAGATTTTACTGGTATAAAGTGGGAAGCTTTGGTGAGAGTGTCTACTACTACCATTACCGAATCATGCTGATATTTGTTTTTGGGTAATACTGTTATAAAATCCATGGAAACCGTGTCCCATTTCCATTCTGCAATCGGAAAAGGGTTTAAAAGCCCTGCTGGGTGTTGATGCTCAACTTTGACCAGTTGACATTCCATACACCTACTTAGATACTCTGCCACATCTCTCTTCATTCCTGGCTAGAACAGCTTCTTCTTCAAGGCTGTTAACATCTTTTGGTATCCTAGATGTCCTGCATAGGGTTGTTTGTGATATTCATCTAGAATTTCTCTTTTCAATGACTCTATATTTGGAATATACAACCTGTTTTTGAAATAGAGCAGCCCTTTCTGGTTTTTTATGAAATCAGTTTTATCCCTTTCCTATATTTTCACCAAGAGGGCTTCATAGTTGGGATCTTGATTTGATGCTTTTCCGACCATTTCCTCTATCTCCATCTGGGCACTACTCCCAATGCTGTTTAAATGTTGACAAGCATTTCTACTTAATGCATCAGCAACTTTGTATTCTTTTCCTTTGATATGTTTTATGTCCATATCAAATTCACTTAAAAAGGACAGCCATCTGGCTTGCCTTACATTCAGATCAGTTTGGGAAAAGAAGTATTTAAGACTAATATGATCAGTCATCAATGTGAATTTCTTCCCCAGTAGATAGTGCCTCCACATTTTTAAAGCATGGATAACAGCTGCAAATTCCAAATCATAGGCACTATAATTCTGTTCATGTATTTTCAGTTTCCTAGATTCATAGGCAATGAATGAATTTTCCTGCAACAGGACTCCTCCCAGCCCTTCTCTGCAAGCGTCTGTACATACAACAAACTCTTTATCAGGATCAGCAATTTTTAATATAGGGGTTGAAATAAGTTTTTGTTTCAATTGTTCGAAACTGTTTTGACATTTCTCAGTCCACACGAACTTAACACCCTTTCTTTGTAATGAGGTTATGGGATTTGCTATAGCAGAAAATCTCTCCACAAATATGCGATAATAGCCTGCAATTCCCATAAATGATCTTACTGCCGAGACATCAGTGGGAACTGGCCATTCTTTAATGGCTTTTATCTTTTCAGGGTCAACTGCCAACCCTTTTTCCGAAATTATATGACCCAGATATTGAATTTTATCTTTATAAAATTCACATTTGTTGAACTTGGCATATAGCTAGTTTTCTTTTAAAGTCTGCAACACTATTCTCAGATGTTCCTTATGTTCATTTTCATTTTTAGAATAGACTAAGATATCATCTATGAACACAAGAACAAATTTGTCCAAATACTTATTCAACACACTGTTCATCAGACACATAAAGGTAGCAGGGGCATTCGTCAAACCAAAAGGTAGGACTACAAATTCATAATGCCCATACCTGGTTCGAAATGCTGTTTTGCTGATGTCTTCTTCTTTAATTCTGAGCTGGTGATAACCAGTCCTTAGGTCAATCTTGGAAAAGACTGAAGCTCCTCTCACTTGATCAAAAAGATCATCAATTCTAGGAAGTGGATATCTATTCTTAATGGTCAATTTGTTCAGTTGACGATAGTCAATGCACATCCTAAAAGTCCCATCCTTCTTTTTCACAAATAAAACTGGGGCTCCCCAAGGAGACACACTTTGTCTGATATACCCTTTATTTAACAATTCTTGTAATTGCATTTTCAGTTCCATTAGTTCAGGTGGACTCATCCGATAGGGGGCTCGGGAAACAGGTGTGGCTCCCGGTACCAGATCGATTGAAAAATCAATCTCTCTTTTGGGGGGAAGATGAGGGATTTCCTTGGGAAAGACTTCCTTAAATTCTCTGATGACTAGTATAGCATCCAGTAACTCTTCTTCAGTTTGCTGTTCTATTTCTTCTACATGCACTGCATAGACTTGGTATCCTTTTCTAGCTATTCTTTTTAATTGTAAGGCTGATATTTGTCTTATTGAAATGGATTTTGGTTTCCCTTTTAGTGTAAAAGGTTTCCCTTCCTCATCCACACAATGCAGGGTTTTATCCCAGCAGTTCATCAGAGCTTTCTTCTTTTCCAGCCAATCCATTCCTATCAACAGATCATAGGATCCTAATGGCAATATGTTCAGATTTAATTCTGTTGGAACCCCATTTAATTGTATTGCTGTTTTGGGCAGCTTATGTGTGACTTTTCTCTTAGTTCCAGTGGCCAGCTGTACCAACCATGACTGCTGAAATTTTTCAGGTTTAATTTTACATTTTTCTACAATTCCAGGACTAATGTAACTCAAAGAAGCACCTCGATCAATCAAAACAGTAATAGGTAGGTCAGAAATCTTACCCTCCATTTCCACCATGGTTGCTTGATGTTCTGCTTGCCGATTTTCCAAGGCTGCACTGATAGTTGGTATATTTCTGGCTATGTCATTTACTGTTGTTGCCTCTCGCTCTCTGCTGATCATGTGTATATTTTGATGGGGGAAGTCCCTCATCATATGGGGTTCTCCACAGCCCCAACATTTCAAAGGTTCCTTCATTCTGACTGTCCCTTCCTTTTTATTGTTCCCTTCTACTGGTTTTGACGCCACTTGGGACTGAGCAGTTTGACTTTCTCTTGGTTTATTGAAATTTTTCCGCTGATGATCTCTACCAAAATTTCTTAGATATGCTGGTTTTGGTCTTTTACCTTTGAACTCACCCTTGTTCGACCAGCTCTTCCCTTATTCATCTTTACCTTTAAACTGCCGATAGCATAATCTTGCTTTCCTAACAGCTTCATCCATTGTTTTTGGGTTGTCAAACTCAATTTTCTCCTTGTACACAGTAGGCAAACAATTTAAAAACCTTTGCACTTTTGACTTTTCTTCCCTAATGTAAGGAACATACCTCAGTAAATTTGTAAACTTAGTGACAAACTCATCAATAGTGAGCTGTCCTAGTCTAAGTTCATGGAATTCTTTTGCTTTATCATCATAATAACGTTCATTCAAATAACGACTTTTGAACTTAGTCTGAAAATCTTCCCAAGTAACTGTCTTTTCATCAATGGCATGCACCATTTTTGTCTCTTCCCACCACAAGGTAGTTTTTCCTTGTAGCTGGTACACAGCTAATCTAGCCTTCAGATTGCTTTCATATTCATAAACTTGGAAATACTTGATCATGTTCAGCAACCAAGCTTCAGCATCCTCTTCCTTCTCCCCATCATAGGAGGGAGGTTTGATCTTTCTAAATTCTCCCTGAAATTCTCTTCTCTGTTTATGTTGCTGCCTAGCAGCATCGTCATCATCAGACTCATCCATCTTTCTCTTTCCGGAACCTTCGCCTTCATGGCTGTTCCGAGAAGTTAGTTCTCTGATGAGCTTTTCCTGCTCCTTACTGGCTGATGACAGCATGTCATTTTGGCTTCTTAGTTCAGCCAATTCTCGTTGCAACCTGTGCAACATAGCCATTACCGGGGCATTGGGATCTGGAGTACCAAACTCATCCCTCAGATCCACATAAATCCCTTCACCTTCAGCCATTTCAACTGTACACACTTACAACACAGATTAGCAAAAATTCTATAAAAATTTCAGAAACAAAATATGTAATAATCAGTGAGCACAAAATTGACAGCCCAATTTGTTGTACTAGTGCTCCGATACCATTTGTAACACCTCCAGCGAATTTTAACTTTACTTCCCTTTTTGATATAATTTCCTATAATCATCTAGTCTTTCCATCTTCATAAAACATTAAATACTCGACATATATTCCTTTCAACAATATATATATATCTATATATATATATATATATATATATATATATATACATCCTTTTATATTATTAAGAGGGGTGGTTCTCCTTTTTTTTTTCATAATATAACATAAGCTATATGGATATACCTCCCTTTTACTAACCTCTCCTAGCACTTTATACATTCCACCCATATATTTTTGAGTTCACTATATATTACGCCCATATATCTATGTATCCACATATATATAGAGCTAACCCCCCCCCCCCCCCCCATCTTGTTAATATCCTTAATCACCATACATAGGTATATGTAGAGGCCATTATATATAAATATACCACATATCCTATGTGCAATTTATATAAATAATATATATATATAAGTTCAACCTTTAGTATAACTAAGCTTGCATATTTATCCTTTGGCAATATTAGTTCTAAGAGCATGTATAGATATATTGCATCTATATTTATAAACATAACACATATATGTCCAAAACAATTTTATGTAATTAATTGAGAGCGCCCCGATGTATTGCATATAGTAAAATTAACCCCGTTAATGTTTTTGTTGGTCCTTACGCCTATATAACCCGGACATATAAAAGCATGCGTTGACCATTAAACATTACACAGCCTACCTTTGAATTTAACGCCGTATTAATATCCATGGAGCTATATATATATATATATATATATATATATTATGTTTGCGAAAGCCTACCATATTCCCGCCTCGCGTGCACGAATTCTTGATTTAATTATATCTTCCTATGCGACCCATAATTTTCGGGCTTTTCTAACCCTAACGTACTTAGTTTTGTATTGTTTGTTTGCACGCAGTGGCCGGATTCATCACGGCGTATTCCTTATTGGTTGTTCTTACTTATGCAGACCGCATCCATTTGAATGATATTCCGGTATGCAGACGTGGAAACCAGATACCAACTGAGACCACTTTCGGTGGTTTACCATGATTGCGTACTGTTTCTGGAGCGTAGTATTCACGTTACACTATGGTTTAACGTATGAACTTTGCTCTACAGACCGAGCTGGCACTCTCGCTCCCGGGAAGAAAGTACCGACTGCCGGCGCCTCTCGTTTCATACTGAGCGTGAGTTTGACGCTATTTGACAGGTCGGTGCATCCAAGTACTGGGAGGACCGAGTGCTGCATCGGAGAATGAAAATTATAGTTTTAACACTCTATTTGTCTACAGGCAGGAAGTAGCTTCTCCATACCTCACACTGCGCGCCTCACTGTTGCCTGGTACGAGCCTGTCAACGTGGCCGAGTTTTCACAATCAACCTGGGGATTCTCTGATCTTCCTGTACCAGTGCAATTAGGGTTACAAGAATTTCTTTTAAGTCGATTCTCCTGTGCGGGTTATTCATCCGATCTTCCCTATTATCTCCGGAGGTAGCACCGTTGCATTTCCCCACTCTCCTCGCCAGTGGTTGGGATATGCTCGGGTGCGGTTGCGGTTAAGAGTCATCGCTTCTGGTGTGCTATTTGGTCTTCATACAGGGTTTCAGCACTTTAATCCATGATTCCTTTACATCTCTGAACCCGTTTACTGTTATTTCCCTCACGTTCTTAGCTTGATTTATTTTCTTTAGGGTTTCGCCGCGAACACACTATCTTATTCTTTTCAAATTGTGTTTTGCAGAGAGGTCGACTCGGCGGCATCTCAGTCGAGAGTCCTAGCCAGTACTCTGGCGCTTATTACGCTTTGAATCACTCTCCGGCGACGCTGTTGTTGCTATACTCATTCACTGGAGTTCATCTTATCCAAATTTTGTAAACTGCTTTGACGTAACCCTAGCTGGCTAGCTGGGTTTCTTTGCCTCTAGATCGAGTACATAGGCGGTCTCATTTCTTTACACAATGTATGCATGTCTCTGGTTTTCTGTGGTAAGTGTCAATATGGCTCCCTATTTCGTTTTATAGGCAGAACAGCTACTGGTCAGATAGGTTTACCAATGATAGCTTCTTCGTAAACGGAAGTAAGCGTTGCATTTTCTATGGTGTTTCAACGTTATATCCTAATGCATGTCACATAACTCCACTGATTTTGCGTTGATTTTATTACACAGTGTGCATCATACAGTCAGTTCTTTACCTATTACACGCGGTTTCATAATACAAATTTCGTTTTGTTAAGACAGGGTGAATTCTCCAGGTGGTCTATTAACGATTAGGGTTAGAACTATTTTTTTTTCGTCATAATATCATGTACCCTTCACCTCTGCTCGTTTTATTTTACATTACAGGCCCTCAAAGAGCCGTGGTTTACCAACGTCGTTGCAGTCCGAGGACTTGTCGACGACGGCCCATAGCATAGGGTATTAATTACTCACCATTCGTTGATGCAGTTTGACTATTCGGTCATATCATATACATGACAGTCATATTATATACATTACAGTCATATTATATACATTACCTTTTTACACAGTCGATCCATATTTATATTTCTCTTGTAACATATATTGTTCATATATATATACAATTCGTGTTTATGATGTATTCGTTTAACATGCAGGGTTTATATGTGTATTCATATTCTTATCTACCTTGGGCATATATGTTCATTGTGTATGTGGCCCATTTGTAGTCGGGGTTAAAAAGATCTAATTGCTATAGATCTTGATACTTGTGAACATATATATATATAAATATTTTTTTCCAATTTACCTATACATGTATTCGATAGTTGATTGATAATGTTCACCAAGCATAGGTTTAGGCCATAACTCTAACATTTCTTCCAAGGGTTAGAGGTAATTTAAATCTACAATACACTCTATATTGGCTATGAATGATGTAACACTTTTATAGTAATGATTACCCTTTTGCTTAATAAGAATACCTATTCTAAAGTCCTCACTTTTAAATTTCTCATTTTTCTTCCGGGAGTACACCGATATGTATCCAATAGTATCAGATTTATAATTTTAATTATAAATGAATATTTTGCTATGATACTTGTATTCAAAGATTTAGGATAGATTTCGAAATGCAATATAACCCTTTATAACTGTTATATCAATCAGATAGAGTAGAAGTATTTTTTTTTCTATACAATTTTGAATGTCATATTCTAATATCTTACTTTCAGCTGTTTGTATTTATACCATGTAACCTTAGCACTGCTATAATGTGTCTCTAACATACACCTAAGCATATAATATCACTTTTGTGTCTACAGGGAACAAAACAATAATTAATCATCTGTAGAGGTTAAGTAACTTCAGATTTAAACCAACCTTGGTTTAGAGATTCTGGAGTTTCTACTCTATGGAATTTCTGGTCTACAACTAACAAAAAAAATGTTGAAGGTGAATGCCTAAGGATAGATTCTGTTAAATGTAGTACCAATTTTCTCATTTTAATAAAATTCAATTTTATATGTAGCCAATTCATACTGTAATAAGACATAGTAACAAGAATTTCAGAACATACCACAATCTGTAAAATGACCAACCTCCCAACCTTAGAGTCCTCTTTGTCTCCCAGGACTCACCCCCGAGCAGAGATCACCTCCTAGAATAGATCAACCCCTGATCTGCTTAGGAGCAGCTTATTTAAGCTCATAATTCCCCAAAGCATGTTTCAAATTCTGCGTCCAGAATAGCAGGATGCTTTCTTTCCTGTTTAGCCTAGGCTTCCCATTTTAAGATTCTTTAAAGCTGCTTTAAGCTTTTCCTCAGCTTTTCCAGCTTTTTCTCACCTCTTCCCAACTACTCCTCTTCATTGGGGAAATTTAGATTCCTCCTTAAATCTAAATAAATTTCTTTCAAGTATTTTTGAAAGATTTTTGGGGATTTGTTGCCTTATCCATCCTCATGGATTTGGCAAGTGATCTCTAATTCTCATCTTGGTCAAATTGCATAATAATTTTATTTATTTCCTCAAATAAAATATGAAAATACATTCACACCATACTTATCCCTTGGGGTCCACCCCCTTTAGGATTAAAGTTCAATGTCTAACTTTAAAAATTCAACACACAAATTGGGGGTGTTACACCTCCCTTGAGGGAGTCAGTTCAAACGGGATTTGATACCCACAAAAAAATATAATTGCACACCAAAAAATATTTTTTCACAAACTTCATTCAAAATATGATACAAATATATAGTTTTAATGAGATACAATAAATTCTAAACATGGATAAGGGGGTTGAGATATTATCTAGACAAAATCCCAAACCAACTTTAAACTTATGGTGTAAGAATTATCTCCAAGTATAAACCCATGATTAAGATGTTATGTTTTTGTGACGGTGTCATATTTACAATTAATTATTGATTAGTAATTGTAGTAATTAAAAGATATTTATGCGTTGGAATATCAAGGAGATCTATACTTTTCTAACCTATAAACATAACATTGATAATGGACATCGAAAAAAATCATTATAAACATCATTTCAATATTGGGGTAGCTCCATTGAAAATGGCCTATGTTCGTCTAATTACAGAACAAAAGAAAAAAAAAAGACCCAAACAAACAAACAAACAAACTATTGATTCTTAATAATACATTTGAATTTTTATTTTGAAATTTTGTTTCTATATCAATTATATTTATTGATCCTAGAGGATTATTATAAAATGAAATATGAGGGATATGTGTAATTCATTCACACATCATTTTTAAAATAAAAATAAGATATTTTCTAAACAAAAAAAGGTGTCGATAAAAGTATTATAATCTGGCATAAAGGAGATGTGCTAAGAATATTTGACTCTCACTCTTTTCCACTAATAAAATATTTCAATATATTGAAAGTAACTTAAATTTATATCCTTTAAAAAAAAAGATTAAGTAGTTAGAATTAAGAAAAAGGATTATATTTTCACCTTTTTAGTGTATGGAAGATATTACCTAGTTTATTTCAATATTAAACTCAAATATAAGTAGATATAGAAATATAGGATTAAAAGAACTATATTTTAATGTTAATAATAATAAAACATTTTAATGTGTTAAATTTCAGACTGTTGTACGTCGTTTCAATAACTTTAGCCCAATTTGATTCTTCAATTAAAAATATTTCATTAATATTTCCAATCAAAATTTGTTGAAGATAGAACAATAAATGCAATGAAAAATAAGACAATGAACACATCAGTCAATGACCAGGGAAAAATCGACTCTGGGGAAAATCATTTGCAATTCCTCTTCTAGTAGATCACCATAGAATGTTTATGGCAGAGTAAAATGAGCCAATACAAAATCATCTAGAAAAATTAACCCAACAAAATTTATAAATATGTTCCGAGCATCAATCTAGATCAGAGAAAAAATTTCCTGTCTCTAATCAAATGTGGTCAACTGTCAAAATGCAACCAGAGAGCCCAACTGCATGGAGGAAGAGGTATGTGTGTGGTTGATAGCTTCCAATGGCATGAATGAGTGTTTGTGCCTATGTCTAGTGCTAAAAATTTCCTATGCCAAGCCTGCAGTCAACTTCAAAAACCCTAACACGTGTGTAAGCTTCAGACCCTCTAATCTCAGACTTGTACCAACCAAACTTAATGATCCACCCTCAAACCCATGTGAACTAATCAATGAAGAAGAGAAGAAGAATATCCTTGGTTATTTCCGAATGAGCTTGAGATCACTGATATTTATAGGCTTCCAAGGGTGACCAATTCCTACTAAGGTCGACATGTCCTTTTATGGACATGAGGGATTTTCTTCAAAAATATACTTTCCCTTGTCCAAATTGAGTGCTTAAATAGTCAAAATCAGTCCTATCGAAAAGAGGAATATATTCCGATGGTTGGAATTTATCATAGAGCTTCCAAATTGACATCCCTTTCATCTAGGGAGAAGTTCTAACTGCATCATGTAATAATCATATGTATCTTATTGATATATCATGTCCCATATCTTCTCAACTCTATTTTTTGAAATGTTTTCGAATGTAAAGAAGAAGAATAATTACATAGCATTAGTTACCAGCCTGTCCATTCAATGAGGAAGGTCCTATAGGACACTCTCACCTCATGTCATCACTTAGGGGAGAAAACATCTTCCACCCTATGATGAGCAATAGGAGTCATAACATAGTGGAGCTAACATGCTCCACCCTATAGTATCTCATTCATCCTATTTCTCCCTAATATTCACAAAAATTACCATCAAGAGTCATGTGGTAGAAAACTTTCATCATAATCAAGTGGGTAACACACCTCTAAGTACTTTCTGAACTCATCGACCAATTGGGGAGAGGTAATCCCAGCAATTCGAGCTTGTGGGTATGATGAAAACTTAGATATGCTTTTCATAGACAAAGATGAGGTAGAAACATATCCAACCCTATGGGTAAGAGATAGTGGTGATACCCTATTATCTAGAGATCCCTCAACCTAAGGATACCTCCATCTCAATTCCTCACCCTAGGATCTCAGACAGGGGGATATTCAACTTATTGTTATCGATTAGTGATGCCCCTTATCAAGAGGGGTAGAATCTGATACCCAAAGTTCTTATTTAAAGACCAAGAAATTTCCTTTCGGAAAAGACTTGGTGAGAATATTTGTAATATGTTCATATGTTTATATATGATGGAGTCTCATGGCTCCTCTCTACACCATGTCTCAAATGAAATTATATCATATCTCTACGTGCTTGGACATTTCATGAGCTATTAGATTCTATGATAGACAGATCCCACTCTTATTGTTGCAATATATCGCTGTATTTCCAAGATCTGCTCAAATGGCTCTCCAAACATATTCCTCAACCAAACTGCTTCACAACTAGCCATGCTAGTAGAAAGGGAATATTCCTTAGTGGTACTCAAAGCTAAAAAAAAAAAATCTTCCTCCTCATGAAATATATCATGGAAGATCCAAGGCTAAAACAACATCTAGACATACTCTTCCTGTCGATGAGATTTCCTTCCTAGTCAACATGAGTATATCTATGAAGTCAAACAGATATGGTAGATTATCTTAGACCAAGGCTAATATTCCCATGCAAATATCTCAAAATTTGTTTGGTAGCAATCCAATGCGCATGAAGAGGCTCAGTCATGAATTGAATCAACATTTTCACTACATAGCACATTTCGAGATAGGTTTTAACTAAGAACATTAGATCCCCAATAAATTGTCTATACTCCGATGGATTCATCAAATCGTGTCCTTCAACCTCTCCAAATTATTCTTAAGATTCATTTACATCATTGTGGGAAGCAGGGAAAATTTTAAGGATGAAATTTTATCTTAAAGTTTAGAAACCTTGGGGAATATTAATAGTCTCTAGTATGAAAATTGTAAAAAAATTGGTGATTTTTTTGTAGAAATATTTATATTTCCAATGATTTTATATTAGTCAATATAATATTTTGGCGATTTTTAAGGTAAAATAATGGTGTACTATAAAATTTGGGCGAATCATTTTAGAAAAAAATTAAAATTGGCGAATCTTTTTTTTTTTGAAAAAGCATGGAAAATTAGCCCACCTGCGAATATTAGCCCCTAAAATTTTCCTTGGTGGGAAGGGACTTGCATTATGTCATTCCAAATCTCTCCAACAACTTTACAACATTTTTCCTTGTGAAATTAAAATATCACAGTGCCATAGCCACACCTCCAAGCCTAGAAAGTAGTGCATGATTCCATGGTCCTTAATCTCAAATTCAGAGAAAAATTCCCTCTTACACTTAATCATCAAGTTCTTGCTACCTATCAAGAATATACCTTGAACATTTAAAACAAAAAGCAACGGAATACCTTTTAATACCTTGCAGTAGAGGTTGGGATCGAGAATGTTGTGAATCCCAACTTCACCAAATAACAATTCTATACGAGCATACCATGGTCTGGGGGATCGCTTCAAACCATATAATTCCTTCTTAAATATCTAAACATGTGTATTTTGGTCTTCTAATCCAAATCCTTATGGCAGCTCAATGTACACTTATTAGTGCAACATGCCATGAAGGAATGTTGTCTTCATGTCCATATGATGAAGGGTCTGCCCCTGACCTGCTCTAAGAGAAACTGTCAAAAGAATCATTGTATATAAAGACAAAAGTGCAAAGTTTTCATCACAATATTCTCCCTCTTGCTGGGGGAATACTCAAGCCATGAACCCTGCCTTATATTTCTCAACAGTTCCATCGACTCCATGTTTGATACTGAATAACTATTTTGAAGTCACCATAGATTTCCCTTTCAATATTGGCACAACATTTCATACATCATTATTCATAATTGATTCATATTATTTGGCCATAGCATCATTCCAAACTTGTTATTTCATGGATTCTTCCAGGGTGGGAGTTTTGGCTTTAATCATAGTGCTCATAGCTGCAACATATCCCTGGTACTGGCATGACTTCTTGCTTTCCCTAAATGATCTTCAAATGGGAACGCATCTTTCATCATCTTGTATGTGTCGTGAAGGAAAAATGGATCCTTTATGGCATGAGGATCACATGGAGGACTATCTAAGTGGTCCATGGGCTCCATGGGATCATCAACTATTTATTTCTCGAATTCAGGCACAAAAAAACTATCCAAAATATCCATATCATCATTCTTCTTCTCAGGAGGAGGAGGTGGAGCAAGGTCCCTTTATTTACCAATGGAAGAAT
The DNA here is from genome assembly GCA_034641835.2 of Pinus albicaulis. NCBI lineage: Eukaryota > Viridiplantae > Streptophyta > Pinopsida > Pinales > Pinaceae > Pinus > Pinus albicaulis. Next base: position 1,319,956,707 of record CM076580.1, on the reverse strand, counting down.
TTGCATTGAACATTACATCCTTGCTCTTCTCAATCTTCCTTTGACCAGGAATATATATTCTAAATGCTTTATATTTTTCACAATATCCAACAAACGTACCCCTTTTTCCCATGGCTTCGAGCTTGTTTCTTTTATCCTTCATCACATGGAACTATATGGGGAAGTAAAATATGCAGAGATGGGAAATATTGGGCTTGACACATGTGAACATTTCTATGGGTGCCTTGTTATCCAATATTTGATGAGGAACCTTGTTTTGAACATAATTGCTTGCATTCAATGCTTCTCCCTATAGGAACTTTTGAAATGTTTAATCATGGAGCATGGCATGACAGACTTCTACAATGGACCTGTTCTTCCTCTCAACTAATCCATTTTGTTTAGGATTATAGGGCACAATATTATCTTTATTGATACCTTACTTCTTGCAAAAATTGATGAAATCATTCGAAATGTAATCTCCACCATTTTCAAACTTGAAGATCCTAATTTTCTTCCCTGTTTGATTTTTTACCAAAGCTTTGAACTCCTTGAAAATTTTTAAGCCTTCATCCTTGTGCTTCAAATAATACATGGACATCTTTATTTGAAAGTCATATGTCATAATCAATGATTTGGACTATGTCTTATTTCTTGTTCTCATTAAAGGGGAATGGTCTCCTTGTCTTCTTTCCACCGGAACAACCTGGACATACTCCATCATGTTGGACTTGAACATGATGAATACAAGAGACCAATTTCTTCTATTTAGGAAGAGCATCATAATGTATATGGGCCAATATTTGATACAATAGATCTCTTGATTTGTATCATGGAGCAATGCTAGAATATGTATGCTAGTGACTTTATAGAGTCCACCAAATCTCGATCCCAATGTAAATTAATCTCTCATAGAACCTCCAATAGGCCATGTAAGAACCTTTCCCTTGATTAAGGAAACCCTCATTCCTTTCTCTTCCAAATAAAATATTGATACCAAATTATTCTTTAATCTAGGCACATACATCACATCATGGATTACAATAGATTCCCCAGAATCCAAATGAAATTTGATGGAACCAAAGGCTTTAATGGGATGAGTGGAGTTGTTTGCAATAATAATTTTCAAATTTTACTCCCTCTATAATTAATTAGAGAGAAATTCCTTATACCAGAGAAATGATGAGTGACCCCACTATCAGCCAACCAAATATATGACCAATTTAGATGAAAGGAACTACTGAGAAAAGAAATAATATTATATTCAAATTGATTGGAAACATTACTTTCATACATGGAGTATCTTGACTTCTTATGAGGACGATGATATTCCTCATGATCACTTGGAGCATCTCTTCTTATTCTTTCATCTCTTCCATTATTATCATTCCTTCGGTAATCTCTTTTACATCAATCATTAAACCTATAATTGTTTCTTCTAGAGTTGTACAAAGGACCATTGTTCTTCTTGGGGAAATGTCGAGCATAATTACCTTTCTTGTGAAAATTGTAACATTGAATGTGGGATGATTATTTATCATTCCTTTTCTTCAAATTTCGAGGAGGAGGCTTCCTTTTGTTTGACCTATTTTTCCTTTTTTCTTCCTTTTATTACTGACAAATGCAGTGGGATATCCTTCTTCGTGATTTTGAATCCTGCCCCTTGATATCATCCTTGATTCTTCTTGAGTGATATTTGCAACAGTCTCATTAAATGAACCGAAGGTATTGTTGTTTCTTATGATTGTAATAAAGGATTCCCAAATGGAAGGGATACCTCTAAGAGTTACAATCACCAACTCCCTATCAGAAATTATGTCCCCAACTCTTTGCAATAGATCTCTAAGATGATATCTCCTCATAATGTAGGATTTCACAAACTCTCCTTTGTTCATCTTGATATCTTTGAGTTGATATCTCAAGGACATGATTTCATTTAAATTGTTCAATTCCTAGATGCAAACTATATTATCATACATATATTTACACTTCCTCAAATTTCCAAAATACATAAGTAAATTATCTTGTAAATCATCATCTACAATTCATTTTTATTTTAACTCACCTTTCTTGTGCTCTTTTCTTGGCAGCAACGGAAGCATTTTGTGGAGGCTCAGGTACTTTTCCTTGAATGAATTCCAAAACATCATTTTTATCAACTATTATCTCCAACCTCATTTTCCATGCAACAAATTTAGATGTTTCACCCAACTTCTAACATTAATTGAATAAAGCGGAATACATATTACTTCATTAGATAGGCTCCTTTAACTTTCCAAAGATGATTGCTTCAATTATTATCTACTTTCGGGCTTGTCCTTCACCTTAGCTTTGTTACCATCATAAATTTCACACTATTCTATGTTGTTTCAATTACTTTAGCCCAATATTTCATTAATATTTCCAATAAAGAGTAATTGAAGATAAAACAATAAATGCAATGACGAAGGAGACAATCAACACATCAACAAGAGACACGAGAAATTTTTTCAATGACCAACAAAAACCCACTATGGGGAAAAAAAATTGAAATTCTTCTTCTATTAGATTTTCATAATATATTAAAAAGAGAGTAAAATGAGCCAATAAAAAATCCTCTGTCAAAATTAACCCAAAAACATTCAAAAATATGTTCCTAGTATCAACCCAGATAAAAGACAACTTTTATTGTCTGCGGTCAACTATGGTCAATTGTAAATATGCAACCCTAGATCCCAATTGCATGGAAGAATAGGTATGCATGTGATTTAGAGCTTTCAACCACACAGACGAGCCTGTGCTCCTATTGTTATAACTGAAACTTACATCAGTCAAGATTGCAGTTGGAAACCCAAAACCCAAACACACGTGTGAGCTTAAGATCCAACAATCTTGTACATTTACTAACCAAAATTCGCGATCCAGACTTAGACTTCTTCGAAAAAATAAATGAAGAAGAGAATAAGAAGTTTCTTGGTTACTTCCAACTGAGCTTGAGGTCATTTGTATTTATAGGCCACCAAGGGTGACCAATTTCTTGTTAGGCCCAACATGTTAATTTGTGCACGTGTGATTTTCTTCAAAAATATACTTTCCCTTGTTGAAATTGAGTGCTTCAATAGTCAAATTAGTCCTCTCGAAAAGAGGAATCTTGTCTCATGGTTGGAATTTGTGACTAAGGTGCCAAATTAACATAATACTCAAAAGAAGTACTTAGAATTAAAAAGATTCAAATACCATGTAATATGAATAATATAATTAATTCAATTGTTAATATTGAATTAACATGTGGCATTTAAAAATATCAATAACATTAATAGAAAAAAATGTGAATTATAAACCAAATATTTTAATATGAAGAGTTGTGTAATATGAAGGTGCACTTAAAAATATATTAATAACAAAAAGATAATTAATGTAACATAAGTCTCTAAAAAAAATATTTCAATGCCTACATATGTGTGTGTTCTACCATAGATCATATCCCTTGAGTTACAAATATATTTCTTGTAGAACACATGGTTTTTTTAAGTTTGATGCTTAAAAAAGGTTTACACCTGAATAGATTTGATCCATCCATGTGCTCTTCAAATTATCAACAATCTTTAGGTGGATGGTAGGGATTTAACTTCCATGGTATATTGAAGAATATTTACACAAATCAAAGGTTGATATTTATCTTTAAAGTAGCCACAATGTTTTTTATATTTTAATTAAATTAATTTATTAAAATAAATTTCCAAGTGTTATATGAAATGAATTATGTTTTTTTGGGCATGTGGTATTGATAAGCCATGGTATTAGCCCATGATACCGTAACAAAGTATATTTAAACATTAAATATCTTCATGGAAAAGTGGGGGTAAATCTCCATGGATATGAATCATTTTCTGTATTTTTGGAATCTATTAATTATTTCTCTAAGGGATCAGGTCTAGGAATTGAACCAGTAACTTCACATCAAGAGGTGTCTTAAGAAGGCACCTTGGCTATCCATGACCCCATAAACATTTAGAAAAAAGAACATTATATTAATAAAGTAATGAAAAGAAAAATGAAAGAAAATACTCTTTAGACTTTACTGTGAAAATATCTCAATACTAATTACAAATAAAATTATATATATATAATGAAGTTGAAATAAATTTACAGCATCAATCTTCGAAGATAAATCCGCTAACTCTGTCGATAGCATTGGAATTTATAAATATAAATAAACATAGGAAATGTGTTTCCCCCAAGACAGAGAATACAAAAAAATAATGTGAAAATTAAAAAATCATACATAGACAAACAACGTAAAACATAGGAGAGGATTGAAACTTCTTTTTCATTCCATCACACTCTAAAAAAAAAACAATTGAAATTACATTTCTTATACAAAATGGCTGAAGCCTGAAAACATAATTCTAATCAATGCGATTCATTGTTGAACGAGAGTTCACCAACTTCTCATCTTTGGGCTGTCAAAAGACCCATTTCGTTGTTTAATCGGCATGCAGACCGTATTTTCACTTATACACAAAAAACACACAAAAAACATTCAAACATAAAACTGATGAATCTCAAATATTATATGTTCTAGCTCTGAGTCCTCATCACATCCAACTCCTTCTCGTAGATTGCAGATCGACAAGCTTAACTTTTATCTGATGCGAACATAGATAAACTTAAAAGGTTGTGCACGTGATGTGAGATGGAATGATCGCATCGCAAATCAAAAAGCATATGTTGCAGCACTTTGTGGGAAAACATAAACAGCTGTGAATGTGATGTGCAGTATCATGATCGCATCGCACGTCAAACAACTTAACTTGTGGCTGCAGAAAGGTAAGGTTAAAACTTTTCGCTTGCGAAATTACAGGCGGTAAAGCTTTAGGTGGATCCCGCTGATATTGCATCAACAGAGAAATAAGTTTCGTTGCAGGCTTAAGTGGTCAGTGATAAATGTTGTGATGTGCGATATGTGGGTGGTAAACAAAGGTAAGTGCGGTAAGAGAAATACAAAGGAAATGAACGTAAAACAAGGTTTGGTCCATGCGGTAAGGATAAGTTAGCTCCCGCCAATATCACATCGGCGGAAACTATAAATAACATGTGGTGAGGCTTATGGGTAACCAATAAAGGTTGCGGGTGGCGAAGTGCGGGAAAAATGTAAGTCAATGTGGTAGATGGAAATAAACACAGAGTTAAAGGCTTGGGTACTCTGTTTGTTGTGTTGTGTGAAAACGCCTCCGAGCTCTTGGATATGCTCATGTCCTTCTCTGTGATAAAAAATTGACGAAATTGTGGGTTGCTGTGACTTTTATTCATGGAGGTGGTTGGGAGTAAAATTCCAACACTCCCCTTAATCACAACTGCCGTCGTCGGTCATTCCCAACCATTTTTTGAGATACTCAAAAATTTTCTATGATAATCGCTTTGTGAGGATATTAGCAAATTGTTCCTCTGTCATGCAATGTTGCAAAAAAATCTCACCATTATTAACCAATTCTTTTATAAAATGATATTTTGCATCAATATGCTCTGTTCTCTTGTGGAAAAGAGAATTCTTTGACAATGCTATTGCTGAGCTATTGTTACAATAAATTGTGGCTCCTTTGTCTTGCTCATAACAAAAATCTCTCAGCATACTTCTCATCCATATAGCTTCACAGGTTGTTGTTGTTTCCGCCACATATTCTTCTTCTGATGTTGATAAAGAAACTATTGGTTACTTCTTGGAAGCCCATGAAATGGCTCCCGGTCCCAAATGAAACACATACCCAGATGTGCCCTTCCTATCATCTACACTTCCATCCTAATCACTGTTAGTGTACAATCAATCAATTTCAAATTATTAGTTGAGTATAGGACACCATACTCCTTTGTTCCATTTACATACCTTAAAATCCTCTTGGTTTCTTGCTAATGTGTCTGCTTTTGTGTTTCCATGAATCCAAAAATTAAACTTACAACATACATAATATCTGGCCTAGTTGCAGTCAAATACATTAGACTTCCAACTGTGCTCTTGTACAATGTCAAATCAACATTCTTGTTGAAATCTTCTTTTCTTAATTTCAACCCCATGGCAGTTGGAGTTACTGTTGCTTTGTTCTGTTGCATGTTAAATCTCTTTAAAACTTCGGCAACATATTTTTCTTGGGAAATAAAAATTCCCTTTTCACTTTTATTTACTTATATGCCCAAGAAGTATCTCAATAAACCCAAATCAATCATTTCAAATTCACTCTTCATGACCGATTTAAAATCAGCAATGAGAGAAACTTTATTGCTAGTAAAAATTAAATCCTCTACTTAGAAAACAACGATAAGGATTTTACCGTCATTTTCTTTTATGTAGAGTGTGGGTTCACCATCACACTTTTCGAATCCATTTTCTGTCAGGTTAGCATCAATTCTACCATACCATTCTCTTGTTGCTTGTTTCAGCCCATAAAGAGCTTTCTTTAGCTTGCACACTTTGTTCTCTTTCCCTTCAATCTCATAGCCTAGAGGTTGTTAAACATATACCTTGACTTTGAACACTCCATTCAGAAATGCTGATTTCAAATCCATTTGGTAGACTCTCCACTTTTGTTGTGCTGTGATGGACAACAGTGTTTTCACAAAGGTTTCTTCATAATCTCTTCCTTGTTGCTACGTGTAGCCTTTGACAACAAGTCTTGCTTTATGCCTTTCTATTTTTCCTTCAGCATTGTTCTTGGTATTATAGACCCATTTTACTCTAATGACTTCTTTACCTTGTGGGAGGTCCACTAACTCCCATGTGTCATTCCTTTCTATTGCACCAATCTCTTCATTCATTGCTTCAATCCATTTTTCTTCTTTTATTGCGTCTTCAAAATGGATTTGGTCACCAATATGACAAAACAAGTCAAATAAATAATTCAAACCATTATTATTATCAACTTCTTGGTCATAAATTTCACTCAAATTTCTGAATCTTGGTCTTCTAGGTGTGCTTGGACTTCCACTTGAACTCGAGGGAGTTTTTGATCCCTGTGGTGTGATTGGAGAAGCACTTCCTTGGTTTCTCAAGGCTATTATGTTTCTTTCTTGTCATGTGCTCTGCTATGCTTGTGTACATGGAGGAGGAGCCACCATGGAGGAATTATTTTCTGCATGCATTCCTCTTGTTCTTCGTGAGACAGACATGTCTTCACATTCACCATCCTCTCTAAGCTTCCATCCTAAGATTCTTCTTTAATGAACTGCAGATCTTTGCTAATTATAACCTTCCTGGTTGAAGGATTATAGAGTTTGTAGGCCTTTGATTCAAAACTATATCCAACAAATATACACTTCTACCCCTTGTTGTCCAACTTCTTTCTTAGTTGATATGGTACATGTGCATATGCCACACATACAAATACTTTGATGTGAGTGAAAAACTGCTTTGTTCCACTCCATACTTCTTCCAGAACTTTGTTCATAATAACTTTGGTTGGGCATCTATAAAAAATAAATGCTGCACACTTGAGAGCTTCATCCCAATACTCATTTGGAAAACAATTTTCCTTCAACATACTTTTGACCATATCCATGATGGTCTCGTTCTTCCTTTTTGCAACACCATTTTGCTATGGTAAAATGCTTGTGTATGCCATTCTCCCTATAGAAACGTAGGAAATATTTGGAGATGTATTCTCCACCTCTGTCAGTTCTCAACACTTTTATGTAGTGCCCAATCTGCTTCTCAACAAGAGCTTTGAAGTGGCAGAACTCTTCAAACACTTCACTTTTCTATTTCAAGAAATACACCAATGTCTTTCTGGTGAAATTATCTATAAATGTTAAAACATAATCACTGCCAGCTAAAGACAGTGTTTGCATTGGTTCACACAAATCTTAGTGGACAATATCTAAGGGTGCCTTTACCCTTATAATATTTCCTAATGGAAAGGATTCTTTGTGTTGTTTGCCCAAGATGTAGCCTTCACATAGGTTTTTTGGTTTCTCTATGAGTGGTAATCCTTTTAACATCCCTTTTCTATGCAAGAGGTTCAAACCTCCGAAATTGAGATGTTCAAATCTCAAATGCCATAACCATTTTTCCTCTTTCACTTCTTCTTGAAAGATCTTTTGTGTGACTACTGCTACCAAACCTCCTTCCTTCAAGTTTGTTCTGAGCTTGAGAGGAAACATCCTATTATTTGTCATATGCACTTCTGCAATGACACTTTTACTTTGAGGTATGTCCATGATTGTACACACATCATTCTTAAACAATACATTGTAGCCCTTGTTGATGAATTTTCTAATGCTTAGAAGGTTGGATTTTAGGCTAGGTACATAATATATATCTGGCACAAATGTATTTTCTCCCTTCCTTGTGAGTATTGATACTCTTCCTTTTCCCTTGACAGAGACTTTGCTTTCAGTCCCTGTTGCTACTTAAGACTTCACATTTTTATCAAGATTAACAAACATTGCTATGTTTCCAGTCATGTGGTTACTACAACCTGAGTCTAAGAACCACACATATTCTTGTTTTTATTGTGCTACATTACAGGTTCAAAGCACATTACTTTGGTTCTTATCTTATTTTGCAAAATTTTCATTTTTCCAATTATTCATCTCATTCTTTTTCTTTCTACATTCATTGGCATAATTCCCATACTTTTTACAATAATGACATTGGACTTGGGATTTATCATGCCTTTTCCCTTGTGCTTGGTGTTGGCTTGAGACTTCACTTTGATTCTGATTGCTGCCCCTTCCACTTGTTCTTGCAGGGATGTTTCTTCCACCTCTCTGTGGGCTTCTTCCTCTTCCTCGGTAGTTTGATCTTCCTGAACCTTTACCTCGACCAAAAGACATTCGTGTCTTGAAAGCATGCTTCAATGATGAGTTTTTTGTCCTGTTCAGTCTATGTTCATGTGACATCAAGGATGCATGAAGCTCATCCACTGAAAATTATGAGAGATCCTTGGTCTTTTCTATTGCGACTACTATGACATCAAATCTTGAGGGTAGACTCCTCAAGATTTTCTCCAATATTCTTCTTTCCTCAAGTGTCTCTCCATGAGACCTTATCTGGGTAACCAACCCAATCACATGTGTGAAGAATGAGTCTATGTTATTAGACTCTTTCATATAGAGAGTTTCAAAGTCTCTCCTCAGCATTTGTAGCTTTGTTGTCTTCACCTTCTCCATGCCTTGATAGGATGTTTTGAGAATATCCCATGTCTCCTTAGACTTTTTTGTAGATACAATCCTTCGGAAAATACTTTCTTGCACTGCTTGAAAGAGATATAAGAGGGCTTTGGAGTCCTTCTTTTTATTATCTCTCAACAAGTCTTTTTCTGATGTTGTCAATGCATCCAGCACTGATGCGTCTGTTGGTTCTTGGAAACCTTGTTCCAACAACTCCCATATATCTTGTGACACAAATAGGGACCTCATTGTAATGGTACAATAATCATAGTTCTTCCCTTTAAACTGTGGTAGTTGTGTATTTGTCAAACTTGTGGCTGTTGTTTCCATCGTGACTGTCTTAAACAAAAAATATTCTTGACTGTATAAAAGAGAAACTTTCTCACTGCTGTAAAAAATTTCTCACTGTTGGAGACTTCTGCTTCTACCAACAAATCCTACAGCTTCTTCAGTAAAGAGAACTTGTTCTTTTACTAAGAGCCTATACTTGCTCTAATACCATGTTGGAATTTTTAAATACAAATAAACAGAGGAAATGTGTTTCCCCCAACACAGAGAATATAACCATATAATGTGAAAATTAAACAATGATACACAGATAGACAGCGTAAAAAAAAAACATAGGAAAGGATTGAAACTTCTTTTTCATTCCATCACACTCTAAAAAAAAACAATTGAAATTATATTCCTTATACAAAATGGCCGAAGCCTGAAAACCTAATTCTAATCAATGTGATTCATTGTTGAAAGGACGTTCAACAACTTCTCGTCCTTAGGTTGTCAAAAGACCCATTTATGCATTTCATTGACACGGAGGCTGTATTTCTGCTTGTATACAAAAACACGTGAAAACACGTTCAAATATAAAACTGGTGGATCTCAAATATTATATGTTCTCGCTCTGAATCCTCATCGCACGTGACTCCTTATAGCAGATCGTTGATCGAAAAACTTAACTTTTATCTGGCGTGAACACGGATAAACTTAAAAGGTTATGTGCATGATGTGCGATGGCACGATTGGGTCGTAAATCAAATAACATGTGTTGCGACACTTTATGGAAAAACATAAATGGTTGCGAATGTGATGTGCAGTATCACAATCGCATCACACATCAAATAACTTAACTTGCGGTTGCGGAAAGGTAAGGTTAAAACTTTGTGGTTGCGAACTTGCGGAGAGTGAATGTTTAGGTGGGTCTCGCTAATATCGCATCGGCAGAGAAATAATTTTTGTTGAGGGCTTAAAAGGTAAGTGATAAATGTTGCGATGTGCAGTATGCGGGCGGTAAACAAGGGTAAATGCGGTAAGAGAAATACAAAGTAAATGAACGTAAAACAATGTTTGGTCCATGCAATAAGGATAAGGTGGGTCCCGCCGATATCGCATTGGCAGAAACTTAACATAACATGCGGTGAGGCGTATGGGTAAACTATAACGGTTGTGGGCAGCGAAGTGTGGGAAAAAGGTAAGTCAATGCGGTAGATGGAAATAAACGCAGAGTTAAAGACTTGGGTACTCGGTTTGTTGTGTTGGGTGAAAACGCCTTGAGAATTTTGGATCTACTGTTGTTCTTCTGTGCAATAAAAAATTGATGAAATTGTGGGCTGTTGCCGCTCTTATTTATAACGGTAGTTGGAAGTAAAATTCCAACAAATAACTATGACAACTCAAGTTCCCGTCGAGGGCATCATATTGAAATCCGACCTAAATGATAGCATTGAACACTACCATAAAAGGTAGCTTCGTCCATTATTGTAATGGAAACTTTCATGAGGCAGGAAAGTACTCGAAAAAATAAAAGTGAGCCTGGTTTGGTTTGAGGTTAATCCTTTCCACCCGCTTAACATTACTATTAATCCTCTTCATACGTTGAACCCTTCGACTCACTTTTCCACATAGAAAAACAGACTTAGTTGAGGGGCCTTAGATTTTCTCCTACGGAAAAATATTTGATACCTCTCGTACGAGTTGGCTTGGCTTTTCCATGCAAGGTCGCTTTCGGCGATGAAGGACAACGATTAGATTTTGATTGTTCATACGGAAGGTCAGGTTGTAACTCGAGGTTTCAGTAGAGCGGTCTACATGCAATGAACAAAGAATCGGCATAGGAAACTAACATACCAAATCCAAATCCAGTGCAGAAAGTAGTGTAAATGAGAGAAAAATATTTTGATGAAACGCATTCAAAACCCTAGGAGCCGCAACACTACTTTCTCAAAACGCAAGAACCAATTGCTCAGAAATGCATTCGAGCTTTCGGTTCTCTGTGATGCTGAAGTCGTTGTTATCATCTTCACTGAAACCGGCAAGATTCACATATTTTGAGGCCACAACGAGTAAGTGGTTGGCCCCTTTGGATCACTTTGACTCTTCAACGTACTTATATTTCAGTATTTGTTTTCTGTGAAATAGTTTTTATCAAAAAAATCTACCGCCGCAAAGCTTATTAAAATGGGTACTTCTAGAGATCCTTTTTCTCACTACATTTTCGCATATCCGACCATGTCAAAAAAGGTATGAGAATGGGTAAATTCGTTATGGTTTACTGATAATGTTAAGGGTAGCTACAGTTCAGAATTTTGTTTAGCAATTTTGGTAAGCGAGTGACCCTAAATTGAAGGTTCTGAAGTTGAAAATAAATAAATTGGTAGATTTCTGTCTTCTGTTCCTCTTAGTATTCAACGTTTTAGATACAATGACTTTCGAATAACAAAACACGATTTGCAGATAAAATGTGAATTACCTTGTCCGTTTCCTCTTCCATTTCTTTTGAGAGCGTAAAGTAGACACCTCGATCCTAAACTACCATTTCCTTTGAAATCATCGAAAATCTAATTAAACATTAATCCATTAAAGCAAGCGCGATGAAATTTGTTCTTTTGAATGTTTGAAATACATGATATTGAATTACTGCTAGAATTTCATGCAAAGACTCATAACATTTTCAAGGAAACCATCCATTAGGGCGCCATAGGTTGTAAGGAATGAAAAAATTAGGTATTTCAACCCTTCCTCTTCAGGTTTTATAACATTGATGACAAAAGGTCACCTTTGTAGTCTGTGTATAAAGTTGTAACCTTGTTATTAGAATTTCCTGGCATTACTTTTTCATATTTTTAATGGCCCCTCCTTGTTTTTATTGTAGCATTGTTATTACATGTTCCTTTAAGATAGTTGGCAACATTGTTATTATATTTTATTCACAATAACTGATTATTTGTATCTTTGCTTCCCTTAACATAGTTGTCAATTTTTTCATTTTTCCATCTTCATCGAGTGAGTTTCCTTTTTAAAAATTTCAATACCAACTTCTTATTATTCTTTGCAAAACTTAGTACTCTCCTTTGTAAATTCTTAATGCAAATTTATTATCTCTTATAAAAGTATTACCAAAATCCTTTTCAAACAAATTGACAATTTCATCCTTGTATCATTGATATTATTTTACTTTTAACTAAATTTTTCCCAAATTCAATTATTTTTATATTAATATTATAATAATGATTTTAATTTCTTAATTATCTAATAATATTAATCTTATTCAATATTTCTAATATTGGGTTATAATTACAAATTTATCATAATAGATAATGGATAGTAGTAGAGCTTCAATGAAGCTATGTTTGTGAGTTAATAAATTGATATATAAGGGTCAACCAAAAATAATTAAAAAAATAAAACTTATATAATTAAAAAATATTAATTTTTAATCTATTTTTAAACTATATTAAATTTTAAATTATTTTTAGATATTAATTTTTTTAATTATTTTTTTATATATTATCTTTTTGATGGTTTCGGATGAGAATTCATTATAACAAGGTGGTAAAAAGTAAACGTAACTATAACAATTCGGTGAATTCATAATTTAATACATTTCTGTATAATTTTTTTAAGTATATTCAATTGGTCAATTCATAATTTAATACATTTGTTGATAAAATTAATGAAATGGCTCCTCAAAGTGAGAACCTAGAGAGTGTACAAAAACACACTCACACAATTTAATACATTCAATTAAGATAACATCCTAGTACATATAGGCTTTCTCATGATCAGCGTGGTTTGAACCACTCCTTGAATATTAGGATTTGAGATGTAGAATTAGAATCTCAATCATATCCTAAGCCGAACTTTCTCCATTAATGTTCTAACACTCCCCCTTAATGGAGAAAGGCAGTATGAAATACAACATATCATAACATACGTCTGTTGGTCTAGTCTCTGCTAGGCTTACATGGTAAAAGACATAAAAAACTTGGTAACAGGAGTTTTTCATCTTAGTCTTTATGCTTCGAGACCATATTTGTTCATTTTTGGATGAGGCTTCATCTTCACTTTCTTCGCCATGAGATAGTGATGTCTTCACCTCTATTTCTTCCCGTGGAAGGAAACCTTGATCTCTTGTTTTCATCCTTCTCGAGAATTGTAGCAGACTCAATAGATGATCTGTTCCTTCTCACTATTTCCAATGTCAATCATGCGAACATCGGTGATGATATCTTTCACCATTGATCACAAAAATTTCTATATTAATATGATAAAGACATGGTGTTTCAAAGCCATGCTTTCAAGAAACTTCAATTCTTTCTTCAAAATTCATTATTGATTCTTGCCTACCAATATCTTTTCATCTTTCCTGCTCCTTTCGGAAAGAGCTTTCATTTCACCATCTCTCCCTACTTCATCCTTTTTACTCGCTACCATAATTATGCCTTCATCCCGAGCTCTGTTGCAAATGTATGTCTCGCATTTGATCAGCATGTGAAGATAGGCCTTCCTTCTCACCAAACATGAATTCATCAGTTGATGTTTTTCAATCATCAGATTGATCCACTCATCATGAGATATATAAGTCTCATCAAACTTGATTTATGTGAAAAAAGATGGATAAATATGTACTAACCATTTAATAATCTCACCAGAATTTCAAATCACACCTTGATCGGCGTGTACGGTCCATCACCGTCATCCTGAAAACAAATCACAAAGTCAGCAACACAAGTATGTTGCACTTTCTCAGTTGATGCTTTCTCTGAATTTTCTTCGAGACTCTTTCAATTTACTTTGACGACCTCATTTTCCTCTACGCTCCTCCATCTAAGGGCCGAGAACAACACCGAGCCTTAATGGATTCAATCGGTAGCCTTGTTGACACTTCTAGCAATGATGGCATCCAATGGTAGCAATTGTACTCGCATCTCAAGGATGTAGCATCGACATCTTGCTCAATCACATCGATTAGATGAGATCTGATCCACTCTCTCTAAATTCGCATCTCCGCCCAATTAGGGACCAAGTTCTACCACTCTAGTAAATGATTATGTGTCGATTAACAAAATCGTATTTGAATTCTTTTTCGACCGTTGTTGAAGCCTCACTAAAACAACAACCCCTTCTTAGATGACAATGCCGCTCAACTTAACACGGAGGGCTATCTCAATGCCTATTCTACGTCGTAAGATGTACTCATGGGCCAGAGATATTTTGATCTCAATAGCATTGCATCAAAGATCTGATCCGAAGTCCCACGACCTTATCAAACAACAATGCATCCAACACGGCTTTATGTCGGGGTTTACTGTGACTCCTACCATTTCCGACCTGATTCATCCTCTTTGAAAACGATACTTTGCACATAGTATTTCAAATGACAATAATTGAATGTTTCATCTTACCCTTAGAAAAAAATCTCCTGAAAAATGGTCACTCGGTCTTCTCACAACCTCTGAAAGCGAGAAAATCAAGGCGATTATTAATGTTACTGCAGAGAAGGTCATCTCAACTAACTCTGTCAGACTCAATTTAGATCTCCACGATGTAGATCTTAGCAAGACGGGCGTGTGTCCGGGAGCGACGATGAAGAGTTACGCAATTTGAAGAGCCCTATTCATCGCTCCATACTCAGTCGTGCAACTAGACATCAATACATACTTTTTCAATATAACATCACAGCGTTAATCTCACAAATCCCGATCGTAATTGCTCCCCATTATTCTTGATTTATGTTCGAAGGTTTTCAATTCATGGGATCGAAAGCGTGCGACAAGATGATGTCTACTTCAGGGGTATCCCGTAGAATCTAGCGATGAACATGCCTCCGCCACATACAATATTCATATGGTCAGTCGATAACTCAACAAAGAGGTGAAATGGGCCCTCGATAAAGTAATCCTCCCCGTGTCGATTGTTATAGAGTTTATATGATGCATACATTATTTGTTGCATCCACGTAGAAAAAGATACGAGATAGGTTCTCGCAATTGCAATTTGTTCCCACAGTAGGAAGAGTTTCATATATCTACATATGATCAGATACCGTAACAATGAAGTGAAGGAAAAATTACACGGATTTGGAGAAATAAATTTTCTACTTTTAAAGAAACCAAGGAGGCGTTGTCTCATAGTCGATACAGTGGGTGCAATGCGCGGGCGTGTGCATGAACATCACCGAATGGAGCCATGAATCAACCAATTCCTAAAATTATTCACGCCTTCATGGCTTGGTCCTTCACAACCACATTGTCATATTGTAGAAATCCTTCATGGCCTGCGTGAAATGATGATGGCCTCTCACCATGATGCGGATCTCGACCTTGCTCTCCCCGTGTTTTTACACAACCAACAATACTCGTCCTCCCATGGGAAGGAACTACCACTAAGCTTCCAGCGTGCTGCGATCACAACAATCACGATCGCCACTCCACCGTTTAATAGGTAGCTTAGCTCGCACGGCCTCCAAATGTCACACTTATAGAATTCACATTTGCTCACGGGGTTGTGGGGTGTGTCCCCTACTGACAGAGGACCGAGGTATAACGAATGCCGCGTCAACGAGGATGAACTACGAAACACTTTTACCATGAACGAGAATCTCACCGCACTAGTGGCAAATTCTCCTTCTACAAATCTCCACACGGGTCTTTCGCCTCACGTTTCCTCTCCCGCGGTCAAATCAACCATGGCTTCTGGTTGCACGTACGCCTTCCACGACCCTCCACACCTTCACGACCTTCACGCGTCTCCAATAACGAGGGACAACGCCTCCCTGCGAGTTAATTATTTCACACAAACAGCAGAGGTGCGTGTTCGCTTACATCCTCCATGCGATCGGCAGGAACAATAGCCCACTTCAAAGCAACGCTCCTCACACAGAGCTCTTGGCCTCCCAATGCACAGGACTGTATCTTGTGCACTTTGATACCATGATAAAATTAATGAAATGGCTCTCCAGGTGAGAACTTGGAGAGTGTACAAACACACTCACACAATTTAATACATTCAATCAAGATAACAACTTAGAAATAGCATATAGGCTTTCTCACAATCGAGTGGTTTGAACCACTCCGAATATTAGGATTCAGGAATCTAGAATTAGAATCTCAATCATATCCTAACCGAACTTTCTCCATTAATTTCTAACATTTGTATAATTTTTTTTAAATATATTCAATTCAAAATTAGATTTATATATTTTTTTCCTAAAAAGATTTGGGTTTTCTTCTTAGTCCTTTAATAATTTAATAAAATTTATTTTTCATAATTGGAATGGATTACCTAAGCACAAATTATAATTTTGAAAATTTAAACAGCAAATAAATGTTTAACTTATGTGAACTATTATTAAAATTGAGAATACTAATTTCATATTGAAACATAAAATTGAGAATTTCAATTTTAAATTAAACTTAAAAGTAATTATATTAAATAATTTATAATTTTTATTATAAAAAAATTATATTATTATATAAATTCTTTTAACTTATTAAAAATATTTTTAAACAATTATATAATTTTGATTTTTTTAATTTAATAGTGATTATGATAATCTGGAGGTTAATGTTTGATAATTTAATATAATTTATTCATGATAACTTCATAGATAATTTAAATAAAAAATATAATTATTATTTTGTACGTTATAAATAATTGTGTGAACAAGAGCTTACATTTTAATATAAGAAAATGTTTTCATGTGAGGTTACATTAACCGAAATAAAATATTTTTTATTTAGAGAAATTAAAAAATGTTAATAATAAAAAGATGAAATAAAATATTTTAATTTTGACTTTAAATACGTAAATTTACAATAAGCTTATAGAGATAAATGAATTGATAGTAATAAATTTCTAATTTTGTCTCTAAATCTTATTTTGTATTATAATAGAGATATGTAATTTCTTGATTGTTCAACTACCAATGTGGAGTTTTAAATGTAACATCTTTAACATTAATATTACAAGGAGAATAAATAGTATTTACAAAAAATAAAAATAATAAAAATAAAATTATAATAAAATATGTAAATGGTCAGCTTATTATTATTGGAGATCTGTTTTGAGAGGGATTACTTAAAACACTCTTATTTTTTGGAGGGGTCATATTTTCCTTCATGTCTATCATCATTTTTGGTTTATATATATATATATATATATACTTCTCAATATGAGGGATACCTATATTTAAATATATATTAATAACAAAAAAATAATACAAAGATTTTAATAAAATCTTTCAAAACAATTCAATTTTTATTTATCCTTTAATGGACAAAAGAAAATTGTTGACCAACAACTGATGCATTAAGGAATCAAAGGAGACACTTTGAACCCCTAAAGGTTCCCTTTAATTTTGGCCTATGGCATCATTTTTCTAATGACCTATCCCACCAAAAGAAATACTAATGGGGAAATAGGTAAAATAAACCCCTCCTCACATTGTCATACGCCTTCAAGGGGTCTATTTCTAGTTTAATGGAGGGTTTCTTTTGAAACCTTATTTTATGAATGGATTCTTTGGCTATAGAGATAGAATTGCGATTTTTTCTCTTTAAAAGAAAATCATTTATTTCTCTAAATAGGAAAGCATCGAACATTGGCTTGAGATTATGTCCAATGGTCTTGGAAATTATCTTGTATATAATATTCCAATACGATATAGGGAAAACATATTCAAAGGAATAAGTATACATCTTGAAATCTCTTGATATATTGATGAATTGTTTGGATTTAATAACTACCCTAGATGGGCCATACTTAATAAGTTCATAAAATACTAAATAGAATTCCACTGTAAGGTTATGTGTCACTACACTTTTATCATTCTACATTGAAAAGAGAAATGTAAAGTGAATCTCTTCTACCGATACATTTTTGGTTAGTTCCTCATTCATTTATTTATAAGAACCTCTGAAGGATTTTTTTTTTTAACTCCCAGGAATTTATAAAGGTAACACCACCAAGTCTCTAAGACAATGCACTAAAATAATCTTACAAACCAGCACTTTACTCAACAGACCATGACCAAGACCCCTTTGACTTATATTCTCAGACATGTTCTTATTATTAATCCTTGAGTTTTGTAGAAAGAACTGACAATGTCTTTCTTTTTTGATAAAAAAATTTATTTTGTATTCACTCAGTTTTCTTACCTGGGACATATATTTTCTAATCTAAGGAGCTGAAACTTAAAACATTAAAAGGCGTGAAAATTTATTTCACAACTGTACTTCACATATTTTTTTCATTTCCAGCAGAAAAATGTGACTTGATTAAAAAATAATGAGCCCATGGAGAAGAGATTTTTTTGATGCATTTTAATTTTTTTGCAAATTGTTTTATTTTGAAAACCCGTGAAGACTCATTAAAAATAATCTAGTTTTAAGAAACCAAATTAGGATAGAGCTCATACATGTTCTGCGTCTAAGAAAATTTAAAAGGAGATAGATGTTAGATTTCTAGAGAAACCAATTTCAAAGCAATTACAAGGTGATCTAAACTATCTACCAGTTTTACCCAAGATTTGAAAATTCAAGGCCCATAAGGAATGCCTTATGTAATAATAAATCTATCCAAGGAAAGGAGACACTTGAACCCTTAAGGTTCCCTTTAATTTTGGCCTATGGCATCATTTTTCTAATGACCTATCCCACCAAAAGAAATACTAATGGGGAAATAGGTAAAAGAAGCCCCTCCTCACATTGTCATACGCCTTCAAGGGGTCTATTTCTAGTTTAATTGAGGGTGTCTTTTGAAACCTTATTTTATGAATGGATTCTTTGGCTATAGAGATAGAATTTCGATTTTTTCTCTTTAAAAGAAAATCATTTATTTCTCTAAATAGGAAAGCATCGAACATTGGCTTGAGCTTATGTCCAATGGTCTTGGAAATTATCCTGTATATAATATTCCAATAGGATATAGGGAAAACATATCCAAATGAATAAGTATACATCTTGAAATCTCTTGGTATATTGTTGAATTGTTTGGATTTAATAACTACCCTAGATGGGCCATACTTAATAAGTTCATAAAATACTAAATAGAATTCCACTGTAAGGTTATGTGTCACTACACTTTTATCATTCTACATTGAAAAGAGAAATGTAAAGTGAATCTCTTCTACCGATACATTTTTGGTTAGTTCCTCATTCATTTCTGTAGAATAACTCTAGGAAAGAGATTTATAACTCCAAGGAGTTGCTATATAGTATACTTAGAAGGCTCTAAAGATAATGCACTGAAATAATCCTAACTAAACCATACTTTATAAACAAGATAGGAAACCTAAGAACACCCACCCCCCGATATTATATTTTATATAATATTTATTTATCATTAATCCTTGGAAGGTTTGTGAAAGAAATTGTTTTTGTCACCTTTTGTGATCCAAACAAAATTATTTGCAAATTCCACTCAGTTTTTCTTTTCCTAGGAGACACTTTATTTGAATCTAAAGGGAATTTAGGGAAACCTTATAAACATTCAAAAGGGGAACTAAAATGTTTCCTACAAGCATATTATTTATTTTTTTCCTTCATTTCTAGCAAGAACATCTGTGACTTGATTAAAAAATAATGAGCCTATGGAGAAGAGATTTTTTTTATGCATTTTAATTTTTTTGCAACGCGCGATCAAGTAACAAATTGTTTTATTTTGAAAACCCTAGAAGACTCATTAAAAATAATCTAGTTTTAAGAAACCAAATTAGGATAGAGCTCATACATGTTCTGCGTCTAAGAAAATTTAAAAGGAGATAGATGTTAGATTTCTATAGAAACCAATTTCAAAGAAATTACAAGGTGATCTAAACTATCTACCAGTTTTACCCAAGATTTGAAAATTCAAGGCCCATAAGGAATGCCTTATGTAATAATAAATCTATCCAACCTTTTTCCATGCATGATTCACCACTACAACCATTCATTTAGGTGGAGGTAAACTTTCATGGGGATATATCCATAAGAATAAGCAATATGAACAAGCGGTTAAAAAAGTGTTCAAGAAAATTTTGATGGGGATGAGATCCCCACAACCTTTTCAGACAAAGGATAATAGTTGGCTCTCCCACCAACACCAAATTTTATCTAAGAGGACATCAAAAGAGAGAAAAGACTCCAAAAATGGCTTTTACTCTTGATATGGCCCATAGGTATTAATAAAATGAATATTTTGTTCCAATCCTTGATCTATAAAATCCACCAAGATCTTGTATGGGAGAAAAGAGATATAAATTTGCATAAGAGGAGGATTCCAAGCAACCATTGGACCTTGTAACTTGCCTTTTGAATCTAAAGCCATAAAGTGCCAATCTTTGAGCCAAGGCTACATATTTTCCTAATCATTCCAAATAGGACACATAGTTTACTAAAATAAAAGTAAGTCCAAAGAAATGGAATAAATTAATCCTTTAGATATTGTATCTTTATCGAGATCCCCAACTCCTTGACATTGAATGAGTTGAAAATCATTCAGGAAATCATGAATTTTCATTTCGTGCTATAAGGGCCTAGGATATTATTAGTTTCTTACACTATGAATCTCATGCTCCATCTTCAAAATTACCAAGGGGAGGTGGTAATTTCTACACATGAGAAAAAATGGAGATTATATAGCTCTAGATTCCTCCTCAATTAGTTATCCTCTAAACCCTTATATCTTGATGATAACATGAATTGGGAAATCACTATTCCTTTTTTAAATAAGAATGTGAGGACACATTTAGAGAGAAAAAACCCTAAATTTAGGGTAGGATAAATTCAAGTAAAAGGATTCATGTTGACTACTAGGCTCAACAACTTTTAGGGAATCCCATAGCAAGGGGTTCCAGATACCAAGAGAACGAGGTGCTTAGAAAAGGCAAGATAAATTTCACCTTGAGTCCTAGTTGAGATCACATGAACTAGAGGATAAAGTAGCCATAGCATCCTCCACATCACTGATTGATATGATAAATGGAGAGGATATCATACCATACTTAGGGGTTAGTCTAACATGGCATCCTTAAGGTAATTCCCTCCGTTTTCTGTGCATTTTGTCCCGTCAATAAGAGGTAGACATGCACTTTTTCTTGGATTCAATATGTCCTAAGAGTACCACAACCCAACCCTATCCATTTTTGGCTTGAAATGAAATGACTTGTGGCTAGTTAAGATCTTATTTCAAACAATTTTTAGTGCCATAGGGTGTGCCTCACAGCGTGGCAAACTAATCACTTGAGTAGAAACTTATAATAATTCATTCGTTGTATGGAATTTTGATCTAGTTGACTAGCCCCTTAGATGTATCCAACTCCACCACTATACACAACCACCTCTAGTCAATTTTGGCTTTCCAAACCTTTTATACCCAAATGAACTTCCTTAATTTGTTTATACTTCCTTCCACGAATCCTTGCACCTAGAAGCCATAAAGTGCCAATAAAGTGCCAATCTTTGAGCCAAGGCTACATATTTTCCTAAACATTCCAAATAGGACACATAGTTTACTAAAATAAAAGTAATTCCAAAGAAATGGAATAAATTAATCCTTTAGATATTGTATCTTTATCGAGATCCCCAACTCCTTGACATTCAATGAGTTGAAAATCATTTAGCAAATCATGAATTTTCATTTCGTGCTATAAGGGCCTAGGATATTATTAGTTTCTTACACTATGAATCTCATGCTCCATCTTCAAAATTACCAAGGGGAGGTGGTAATTTCTACACACGAGAAAAAATGGAGATTATATAGCTCTAGATTCCTCCTCCAATGAGTTATCATCTAAACCCTTATATCTTGATGATAACTTGAATTGGGAAATCACTATTTCTTGTTTAACTAAAAATGTGAGGACACATTTAGAGAGAAAAAAAACCCTAAATTTAGGGTAGGATAAATTCAAGGAAAAGGATTCATGTTGACTACTAGGCTCAACAACTTTTATTGAATCTTATAGCAAGGGGTTCCATATACCAAGAGAAGGAGATGCTTAGAAAAGGGAAGATAAATTTCACCTTGAGTCCTAGGTGAGATTACATGAACTAGAGGATAAAGTAGCCATAGCATCCTCCACATCACCAATTGATATGATAAATGGAGAGGATATCATACCATACTTAGGGGTTAGTCTAACATGGCATCCTTAAGGTAATTCCCTCTATTTTCTGTGCATTTTGTCTCGTCAATAAGAGGTGGACATGCACTTTTTCTTGGAGTCAATATGTCCTAAGAGTACCACAACCCAACCCTATCCATTTTTGGCTTGAAATGAAATGACTTGTGGCTAGTTAGGATCTTGTTTCAAACAATTTTTAGTGCCCTAGGGTGGTCCTCACAGCATGGCAAATTAATCACTTGAGTAGAAACTTATAATAATTCAGTCGTTGTATGGAATTTTGATCTATTTGACTAGCCCCTTAGATGTATCCAACTCCACCACTATCCACAACCACCTCTAGTCAATTTTGGCTTTCCAAACCTTTTATACCCAAATGAACTTCCTTAATTTGTTTATAATTCCTTCCACAAATCCTTGCACCTAGAAATAAAAGGGGAGTGATAGCAGAATAACCAAAAATTGTGAGATGTTGAGGGGTTTTCTACAAGGATCAAAAGTAATCTCCCAATTATTAAGGATGAAGAATGAAGGTGCCTAAGACCAATTTTAACTAAGCATTGAATATCTATCCTCCAATGAAACAAAATAAAATAACATCCAACTATGGGCTAAGAGAAAAAATACTAGCCTATATCCCATGATTTTACCCAATTATACTAAATCTAAGAATGAGTCGGTTGTACCACTTGGTATTTTCCAAAAAGAATTCCCACAAATCCTTTTTATAACAGGTTTAGGATATTCACTAAAGGGATATCCTCACCCACCATTGTTTTTGCTTGGTCATCTTGCCTCTAACACAACTAAGCTTACAATAAAGTGAGAGGAAATAATTATCTCAAGGGGCTTCTATTGTATTATCATCCATGTTCCTACTTGAACCAACTATATGAGAATTGGGAAAATGAGAAGAAGTTGAATGACATGATTTATGACCCTTCTTATTTCCATATGCTAAACAAGGGAAAACCACATGAACTTGAGGTTACCTTCATGAGGGATCTTTCCCTTTCCTCGATGGAGGAGGGACATATAGTGACCTCAATGAAAATGAATCCCATTGACAGATGAATGGTAAGAATGACTATATAAATTCCTCATCCATTTGTAATACCACACTTGAGGGGAGAAGATCATCTGCAATGTCGAACTGATCATGAATTATGTTTATAACTAATAAAAATCATTATTACACACAAAGGAAAATAATAATTAGGGATATCATGTTATCCTCACACACCTAAAAGACATGTGGATGTTAACTAATCACCACATTAGTGCTCACCTAGCATGAAGTACACTTGTATAAACCCAAATCGCTATAAACATCCTTATGGAAACCCATAATTTACATCATTCTTTTAGGGATTGATTTATTTCTTAACACACACACACACACACATATATATATAAAAGATGTTATATTTTTTATATTTATTTTATATATCTGATTTCTTAAGATCTCATTTATAATATAAAAAATCTTCCTCTAACTGTAATAAAAAAATATATTTCTTATTAATATTAATTTCTTTGATTTTATGGAGAAATTTTAAAATCTCAAGACAAGAAACATATGCCACTTTTCCGTCAAAAAGGGGTGAGATGTCACATCAATTATTAAAAATGAAATATTTTTAATAAAGAGAAATTTTACATTCAAATGAATTTTGTCAAATCACAATTTTTTGTTTTTCAATTCAAATTGAAAATATATTTATATTTCATAAAATGAATTACCAAGACAACTATACAACTTTTACAAGTATTTCATACAAGTCCAAATTAATCAAAATTGTAGTAAGCTACAAAATTCTAAACTGAAGTGTGATCCAAAATGACATCTTAAAATAAGCATTGAGACATTACAATATTTTGAAAATACTAATTTGTAAATCCTCCACAAAATACCAACTAAAAATAGGTATTAAAACTATTTATTGTCATATTGGGACACAAATTCCCATGATAACTATTCAAATACATTAGCACAAAATTGATATGCTAAATTAGTTGAATTTTAATTTACTATAAAGTGTTGTTATATATCATTAATTTTCAATTATTTGTTTCAAATTTTAATCTATTAACACTAAAATATGATTTCTTTAAAAATTATATATATATATATATATATATATATATAAAACGTAAATTCTATTTTATATTGTATTTTTATTTTTTATAGAAATAATAATTTATAGTAAATTTTCTCAAGGTGTGTAAAATAAATAGCGATAGATATAGTGTTAAGGCATTTTGTGATTTAAAGGTCATGTGTTCTAACCAAATTAAGAATGAATGTAGCTTAGGCAAAATACATTCTTCAAATAATTTTGAAAAATTAAATACTCATACAATATGATTTCTCAAGTCAAAAATTAAATATACAATTATCTTCCAACTCATACTATTTAATAAAAAAAAGATATATAATAAATTGAAATTAATATATTCAAATTTGTAAAAAAAACCTAATATTTATATAATTTAATGAAATTTTTATATTTAAAAAAAAAAAAAAAAAACATTTTAAATAAAATCAAAATATAAAAACACTATTCTACAAATGTGAAGTGATAAAAAAAATGCATAATTTAATATAAAATCTTAGTATTGATTATCATAAATCTATAGCCAGTTACTTCACATGGATTGATAAAGAATACACGTCATACCAAACATATAATACATTAATTTTATATTTAAAAAATCCAAAGATGTACAATGAAGATATTGATTACTTAACAGGATCATAAATAATTCGTTATATTAATTGTACCAAGACATTCTAATAATGAAAAATTTTAGCGTTAGGAAAAAATATATATGATAATAGGTAATTAAGTCGTTATATTAATTGTACCAAGACATTCTAATAATGGAAAATTCTAGCGTTAGGAAAAATATATATGACAAAAGGTAATTATGTCAGTTTATATATGTGTGTACATATATGATTTTCGATTGTCTATTTATGATATACATCTTCTTCGTTTAAGTACAACAAAAAAATTATTCATAGTTTCTTGGATTCTATGAGGAAACAATACAATTTTAAGACTAGAAATATTATGTCATTTGTGAGCGTGAGATGTTACATTAACTTAAAATAGATAGAAACATATTTTTAATTGAAAAAAATTTATTTAATTACAATAACAAAAAATTATTTATAGTTTTTTGGATTTTATGAAGAAACTATAAAATTTCAAAAAAAGAAATATTATGTCATTTGTGAGCGTGAGATCTTACATCAACCCAAAATAATGAATTTTTACTAATTAATTTTTTTATTTTAACTTCAATTGAAAATATATTTATATTTTATAAAATACGATATAAGATGATGACAATACAACTTTTAGAAATATTTCTTACTAACAAAAGTTAATCAACATTATATCAAATAATAAAATTATAATTCAAAAGTACACTCTAAAATAAATAAAATATTTTAAAATTACGAACTTGTAAATTCTCTAAATACAATTACCAACTAAAATTTATAAATACTTTAATATTAAAACTTTTTAATGTCATTTTGAAATACAATTTTCTAGAATAACCATTCAAATGCAACACCACAATATTCATATGCTAAATTGGTTGAATTTTATGTTATTAGATATATTATTTTTATATCATTAAATTTGAATTATTTATATCAAATTTGAATTATTTATATCAAATTTGAATTTATTAATCATTAAAGATTAATTTTCTAAAAAATTCTACTTTATTATTTAAATTTATATTATATATTTATTTTTTTCAAAATATACTACATGATATTATTACTTTCTATAAAAAAGAAAAAAAAAATTGTTGTTTATGATTCTCCAAGCTTCACTTGTGGTTCCATTGACTCACCTGTGGTTCCTCAGACCCATCTGTGGTTCCTCCTCCCCTTAGCACAGGGCACAACCACCCCAGCCATATGATCACTAGATTTTTTTAGCATGTCCCATTCTCTTATCACAGGGCACAACCATCGAGTGAGGTTCGATCCTTTCTCACCTTGATGAATAGGTCCATCCTCAACCTATACTATTGTGATATTCTGTGATGTGAAAGTCACCAGTTCCAAACTTAGTGGGAAAAAGCCTAACCATGTTGAAGATTATTGTTACCCAAACTTAGTGGGAAAAAACCTAACCATGTTAAGGATTATACCCAAAAAAATGAGATATGATTTTTATGAAATAAGACGCGATTTTAACACCAAAAAATAAGCATATAATTATCTCAAATTTTACACAACTTAATTAGAAAAATATATGTGATAAATTTAAATTTCTAAATTCAAAATTGTAAAAAAAAAAAAAATCTTTATATAACTTCAAATAAAATAGTTTAAATAACATTTACATATAAAAACACTATTCTACACATTTAAATTTAAAATTTTAAATTAGATATAATTTAAAATAAATTCTCAATATTACATTAATGTATTTGATTATCATAAATTTCTATCCAACTTCAAATGGATTGATAAAGAATGCATGTCATACTCAGCATCTCAACAATTAAAATTATAATACATTAATTCTATATATAAAATATGCAAAGAGATATAATGAAGAGATGTATTACTTAAAGAGATCATAAATAAATCTAGTATTGTTATATTAATTATAGAAAGACATTCTAATAAAAAATTTGTATGGTTATGAAAAAAATTGATATGGCTTTGGGTAATTATGTGATTTTACTATTAACGATGGTATGATCATAATTATTTTTTCGAAAATATCAATATTAACCATTTTTTTTGGGCAAAATATAATAATGGACAAAATTGGGTTTAGGTAACCATGACTACTTTTGTAAGTATAAATTTTAATAAGCCAAAAAACATGTAAAGAAATATCTTTTTCAAAAGAGAGAAATATCTTAGTTTCAAAAAACCATTTAATATGAAACTATAGATTTTAATAACCCTATTGGTGGTAAAAACTTTTATTAAGAAAAATGACCAAAATTTTGAAGTGGAGACCCAAGTAACCCTAATGACCTCAATTGAACTCTAAATTAAAAAATATATATATTTTTAGAGGAATAAGAAAAGAAAATATTAATAACCACAACCTAAATGCCTTAGAAAATATATGTTGATAAAGAACCAAAACATAACTACCATTAACCAGATTGAGATTTATAGAAATTGAAATATCTAAAGAGTAATTATGAAAAAAATTATAGAGACCACCAAGTATTTCCAACTTTCCAATGCCATCAAATATCAATGTAGTTACTCTTGAAAAAGTACAAACATTCCCATCACCAATGTTTCTCAATACAAATAATGAAATATTATGGAAACAATCATCTAATTCATCCAAAAGTTGCAAAACTATTGTGGAATTAATCAATCAAGTACACAGGAAAGTATAAATGCTAATAATTCTCTCTTAATAAATACAATCTCTATCATCATTAAACATCTCCCCTTTAAACAAAACTAAATAAGTACTATTAAGAAAACAACAATCAAAACTTAATTGATAAACAAACTAGTTAAAAACTTCACTTCATGAATTCTTATTGACCATTTGTAGATCTCTTCCCAGAATATAAAAAACTAACAAAAATAGCATTGTACCATTTTACAACCAATAGTGATATGCAGTTATCAAGCATCTATTAAGGTTATTTAATGATTATTCATAAAAGAATTGATTCATGGTTCTTCTCTTTCACATTGTTTATGCAACAAGTTGAATGCATAGCTATTATCAATTCAAGAATTTTGATTCATATTCCTAAAGTAATAAATTGATATGGTTAATTAAATAATATTATATGATACTAAGTCTTAAAATAAAGAAATATTTATCAAATAATTAATAATAAATTATATAATTTGAAAAAGAAATATATAAAACATATAAGTTAATTTGTTAATAAAAAAATATACAAGTTAATGGGTTAGATTTAATACTTGGAAGTAGGGAGTGCGTTAATTATTAAAGTGATTTTTAGTGAGTTAATTATTAATGGAATTTTTAGCTGAATTTTATATTGATTTAAATTGTTTTTTTATAATTATTTAAGTTGTTTTTTATAATTAAAATTTAAAAGTATTGGTTTTATTTAAATTAAAATATTTAAAATTTTGATAATATTTTTATTATGAATTTTTTTAATTTGAAATAAAATTATAATATCGTATATAATTTATTATTAACAAAATTAAATACAAAATTTTAATAATAATGACATATAAATGCTTATTATAAAATTAAATGTATCTTAAAAAAATATTATAACCTTAAACATATCTATATTGCAAAAGTGTACAATTTCTAACCCATTGTTCGTTCTACACACGCATCCCGATAACAACCCTTTTGAAAGGCAACGGATTAATATTCATATGATAAACATTATCTATTATTACTCCGCAATTTTAGAAATAAGATAAATCTATTTCTTCATATTTATATATTTATGTTATTTTCATTATGAGTTCTGCTTTACAAGCTAGATAATATATAGAACATGTAATGAAAGCGAGTAAATTTAATATGCATTTATTAATTATCTTATAATTATATAAATTTACTTATATTATTAAAATTATATATATATATATATATTTAAATTTATTTATATAAATTTAATGTTATATAAAGATATAGTAAATTGAAATTAAGAAAAATTTAAAATTAAAATTATTATATATATGAAATAAATTTTAAAACTTTCAAATATTTCCTACTCTATATCGCTAATAAAGATAGTTAGGCTGTATATATTTATCCTTAAATTTAAACAAATACATAATCTAATGATAGACCTATACACGCAGAGCCATTAATGCACAAATAAAGATAGTTAGGCTGTATATATTTATCCTTAAATTTAAACAAATACATAATCTAATGAAAGACCTATACAGGCAGAGCCATTAATGCACATATGGACTGGGAAACATTGGTATGCTTGAAATGCCATGAGAGGAAAATCAATCATTAAGAAAGGACACCATTATAATTTCGAAACGGGACGAAATGTGCGTTGGCAGGTCCAATCCATTCTCAGAAAAAGACACGACAAAACTATTACAAATGGGCACACATAAATAATTAATAGTGTTTAGGATTATCTGTTCGACTGTTTGTAACGGGAAATGTGTACGGCGAGGCTTATTTCAGCTGCCATAGGCCCATTAATGCCCCCAGGCCGCTGATGCCCGCCGCACGATGATCTACGCATTTAATCCGACGGCAGGTATCAACTGTCTGGCCGCATTAATGGGCTTATGGCAGCTGAAATAAGGCTCGCCGTGGGTAATAGTCCGTCGAACAACAAATCTTCAAACAAAATACCCTTAATTATAGACTGTTAGACAAGCCAGTGAAAGAACAATGGCTGAGACAAATCATCCGGCACAGCTCTTGAATTCTGGACTTGATTCGATTTTTTTGGCCTACGGATCAGACATTTGTTTTTCAGGGAGAGCCCACATCTGAGCTTACATTCATCCTTGCTAAAAATTATTAAAATGAAATTCCTCACGAAGGTAGAAAATAACTTCAACCAAACATCCGACCATAGTAATGTATGTTCTTCTATTCCATGTTTTCATTAAAAGAAATGAAGTTAGTATCAACATGCCCCATCTTTGGCTGGATATACTTATAAATCTTTTTTATTTTGATTAGCAATCTGGAGCATCCATTGACAGTAAACTGTGCAAACTGTCGATATGATTATTTTTTTTATATGCAAAATGTCAGGAAACCCTCCAAGCACGCACTTACATATCGTGAATGAAAAGCATGGTAAATACCAACGAAGTACAACATGTGCTCTTAAACCAGAGGGACTCTACCAAAATTGAATGTATGACATTTCAGTGAATCCATGGGCTAGCAGCACGGGCTTTTAAAAATCAAGACAAATCTGTCTATTTATTATTAAAAATCAAGACAAATCTGTCTGCTTTCAATAAGATTCCAAGACATGAGATCATAGTTTTCTTATTTGGTTCACATACCTTTTTGTAATAACTTGTTTCACTTTGTGAAAAAAGGCATTGTTTTTACTAATCAATGCAAAAATGGACAGGCTTGTAGCTTCTCCACTTCCGGTGTTGCTTTTCACCTCTTGGTACAAATACGAGTAATAATAATAGATATAAGAGGTATCTCACAAATCCCTCCCAACTTAAATTGACTTTGGCATATGAAAAGGATATATGTAAGCACCTAAGAATTACAGATTACACTCATAGTGATTGAAATGGACGCCATGTCTCACAAGTACACGACCAGGCGCCCAATTACCAATTCCTCTCATTATAGATTAATCTTGCAATCTAAAAAATTGATCTTGAAGCTTAACTTGGATTCATACTTAATCCAATTTACCATCAAATGACAACTCTGTAATATCAATCAAACAACTTCTAACTTGAAATTCACACCGCATCACTGAAACCTTATGAAGATATGAAATAAAATCTTTATGGTTGCACTGTGACACTCTCCATAGTCGTACATGGTTGGGGTGAACAGGGAGCGGTCAAGCTTGAATCATTAATCTCACTTCCTATTTTCTTCAGCATGGCAACCACCTCCACAATCTTCGGCCTGTTCTTGCTTACCTTATTCACACACTGAGAGGCCAGCTCGGCTGCTCTGACCAGCGGGTCAGGATTCGGAGGCAGCTGCAACTTTGGATCAAAAATCTCATGGGCCATCGAGTTCGTTATCAGAGACACAACCCAATTCACAATCGAAACCCCATCAGAGCACAATGGCCTCCCGCTGAGGATTTCCAGCAAGACAACCCCAAAGTTGTAGATATCGTTGCCCTTGAACTCGTCCAACTTGGCGTGGTTACATTGAGGATCCAGGTGCTCAATGGTGCCAAAATTCTCACTCTGAGAAACCAGAAACGAGAGGCCAAAATCTGAAACCCTAGCAGACAAGTTCCAGTCCAGCAAAATATTGGATGGCTTGATGTCTCCATGGATTATACACGGATCCGCGCCTTCGTGCAAATATTCGATGCCCTGGGCTGCTTCTGTGGCGATTCTTAGCCGATGGCACCAGTCGAAAGCAATACCCCCTTCGTGGAGATGGTGCTGAAGGGTTTTTCCGGGCATGAATTCCATTACCAAAATTCTTTCCCCGGGGGCCTCGCAGAAGCCGAAGACGGGAACGATATTCCGGTGCTGTGCGCGGGATAAAGCTCGGATTGCCGCCGAGAATTGGCTCGGCGTGTGACGCAGAACCAGCGAGGGATCGATTCTCCTGACTGCCAGTACCTGCTCGCCTGGGAATATGGCTTCGTAGACCGTGCCGTAACGGCCTTTCCCCTGGAAGCTGTCGATGCTGAAATTGTCAGTGGCGTCTTCGATTTGTTGGAATGTCCAGGCCAAAACAGATTTCTGATTTCCTAGGGTTGTTACAGCAGGGTCCTCTGGCCCTTGGAGTTTCTTGAAGATGCAGAGGATGAAAAGTATGAAAGCTGCGAGGATTGTGCATCCCATGAGAATGTTAAAGTATATGCGACCCGCCGCGTTGCCCTCAGTCCATTGGTCTGTTGTTCGGTTGGATACATTATTCAAATCAGGGAGAATCGTCATTCTGGTGATTAATGCAAAATCACGACAATTCTCGAATGGTGATTCTGTAAGTGTAAGAGCTGTATTCTGCAGAATCAACTGGTAAATCTCGTAATTCTGGAATGAGAATTGTGAATTGAGAATATCTGGCTGTGTTTTTGTAAACAAAAACCAAATAGGTGTTCAGGACAATTTGTCCTGCTCCTGTATCCAAATTAGGGTTTGGACAAGCGGTATAGGCGCCCACGCCTGTTATCCAAGTTAGGGTTTTCACAAACGTGTAACCACGCCATTCGTTCAGGCCGTCAAGATCCTTTGAAGATGGAACTGGGAAGCTAAATTGAAGCAGCGATTGATTTTGTATAAGTCATTTGGACAAAATACAGGAATGCAGCGGAGAAAATGAAGAGAATACCGGGAAAATTGGAACTGGAAAAACCCAAGTGAAGAGGCCACCAATTTTGTATGAGTCATTAGGACAAATACAGAAATGCAAGCTGAGAAAATGAAGAGAGTGCCGGGAAAAATGGAACTGGAAAAACCAAAGAGAAGAGGCCACCAATTTTGTTCAGTCATTGGGACAAAATACAGAAATGCAGCGGAGAAAATGAAGAGAATGGCGGGAAAAATGGAACTGGAAAAACAAAAGTGAAGAGGCCACCAATTTTGTTCAGTCATTTGGGTAAAAATAGAGATGCAGGAATAGAAAATGAAGACAAAATCGTTGAGCCAAATTTCAACACAGGAGCTGTAAAATAACCATAATGCAAAGTGAAAAAAATTTAAGACAAAATCGTTGAGCCAAATTTCAACATAGTAGCTGTAAAATAACTAGCAATAGGGTTGCTAAACTGGAATTTTTTTAAAATAATGATTGTTATATTAAATTTTAGTATTTGAAGGTGTTTTTCTTTTTTGCAATGTGGGTTATTCAACCGAAACACACACTTACATATATTGCTAAAAAGATATTTTGAAAATTTTAAAAGTTTACATTTTATTTAAAAATAAATAACTAGCAATTGCACCAAGAGGTGCAAAAGAATGCCGGAAACATATATAAGGGAAGTAATTTTATGAAAATAAAAAGTTTGTAAAGATATGGAATATTGAATTTTAAACTGTCAAACATATTATTTTTTTTGTGTTATCCGTAACTAGGTAATATAAACTGTCTATGTAAATATGAAAATGTCTTGAATTTGTGTCTATGTAAATATGAAAATGACTTTGGAATAAAATTATGTGAGTATGAGGATCGTAGTTGGACATAAATAATGAGTGATGGAAATAGGAAATGGGGCAGAAAAATCTCGTACACTTCCCACTTGATAAACATTGACCGTAGATGGAGATTCC
The DNA here is from genome assembly GCA_034641835.2 of Pinus albicaulis. Taxonomy (NCBI): domain Eukaryota; kingdom Viridiplantae; phylum Streptophyta; class Pinopsida; order Pinales; family Pinaceae; genus Pinus; species Pinus albicaulis. The sequence goes on along the minus strand of CM076580.1, from coordinate 1,319,923,261 downwards.
TCATCAGTCTTATAATTTGTGTACATTAAAAAAATATGAACTTAATTTGAGTTTTTGTGCAATAAAAAATGTTAGTTTTTGAATTTAAAAGTACATTGAAAAATAAGTGAATTTACTGATAAATACAATAATTACAGTTTAATAAAGTTTACAAATTATCGAATTTTTAATAATTTGAAAAGAGAAAAAAAAATTATCATAAAAATAGAAATCCAATTATAAAAATATGTATGCGAATGATGAAATAATGACGATCTCCTCGTAATCATTATCTTCAACAATAAATATGATAAAAGTAAAGTATTTCAGTCCTAAGAGCCTCAGACCACACGTTCGCAGCAGATGGAGATGCCACATATACTCTACAATTTTAGGTCGGTGAGGCTCCGTGATTTTAATTCGAAATTTGAACGACAACAACTACAAGCGTGAAGCCACATCGATATTTCATGCATATACGTGCTCCCTTATTTTTCACGACACGTTTCCTCGTTACTTTCCCAATTTTCCTTCGTCTGGCAGTTGAAAGAGCGGAGGTCTAGCAGATTTCGGATCCACGAACCATCGAAAATGGAGAACGATAAGGGACTCGGCCCAACCAGCAGCAATAAGAATCATAGTATTTCTGTGGGAAGTAAAGTGAAGAAGGGTGTTCTGGATGCAGGCACCGGCGTGTGGGAGGGTTTTCAGTATGTAAAAGTGTTTGTTGTCTCTCAGGTAAAAGCTTTAATTAATCATGGCAATTAATTAAATACAGAATTGGCATCATCTTTAATGTTTTAATTACATATTTCTTTTTTTTTCAGAGGAAAAAAAACACTGTGTATTAATATAAACAATTCATTTCATATTTCAATGTTGTTGGATGGACAAGCAGGTAAAGAAATTGAGCACCAAAGACGAGAAGGAATTGATGGAGGCCGAATTTCAAGCAGATCGAATGCAAGCAGATGCTGCAGACTCAGCCAAAGCATAGAAGAAAAGGCATGAATAGGAAGTTATGGGCATCCAGAGTTCATAAATGTTAAGCATTCCGGTCTTTGGTTATCTGTTATCTATAGATGTTGATCAGTTTTTTGTTTTTAAGGGTTTTTGCAGCGTGGTTCTCTGTAAACCTATTATTTGCCACATTTCTTTACTTGTCAAAGGGTACGCCGCTAACGCATGAAATGGATGCTGGGTGAATCTTTGTACATTGAAAGAAGGTTCTAGGGTACATTAATGGTAATCAATGGCCTGGGTCATACTCTAATACGCGTAGAGGATGTTGTTACCATCGCACAAGAAATCTTGCTTCTGACATTTCCATTCATGGTCTCTGCAACAACAGGAAATGGCCACGGTTCTGCGAAGTTCTTCTAGAGAATTCGATTACTCAAAGGTGCCTCTAATTTTGTTTATTCCAGCAGCTCACGAGTTTGTTTGAAGTTGTTGCTTGCACGCCCAGGATCGAGTCGCAGCAACACCAGTAGTAGTTACAATATCTCGCTCGGTGGACATAATCATAGGCAAGTGTTTTCTTGCTTGTTCGCCCAAGGTTGAGACGCAGCAGCAGCAGTTATGACGTCTGGTTCGAGGCTGTCGTTCCGGGAGAATAACAAGAAGAGAGAGCGGTGAAGGCGAATCTGGAGGTGACAGTTGGCAATTTTTTATTTGACAGAAGGGCGATGAGAAAATGATTTGATTGGGTGGGGTGAACAGTGTTTGCTCAGCCCACTCCAACAAAGAAAACGCCTCCGGCGTAAAAATATTTCAATGAATTTTTGTCATATGTTTATTGGCCTTATACTTGATAACCCATGATTGTGGAGAATTGGGGACCATTTCGCCATGATAATGATGTTGACTTGAGAAAACAACATTATTTTGTTTTGACTTAAAAGATATAGAAGGTAGTGCATTGCTTTAGAAGAAATAGACAAACGGAAACCTACTTTAAAACAATGTTGGACACCATTGTAATACCCTTTGAAATCATTAAAAAATAGTCGATCTACAATGATCTCTTATGATTTCTTGAACAAATGAGAGATGAATACAACAATGTGGACATAAGCATAATATAATTGCAATAATATAACTCATCCTTTGTGAACATTCCAATCACGTAAAAGAATCTAATTGTCAGTTTCTTATATATAATATTAAAAATAAAATGTATAATATAAAACAATAATTAATTTTTTATTTAAAATACAAATTAATAAAAATAATAATTAAAATTATTATTTTAAATTAAAAACAATGAAAATATAACAAAAATTTTCAAGTTTTTTAAACCATTGTTCAAACATAAAAATAATAACAAGAATTTCAAATTTCAAATTTATTTCCACCACTTTGAATGACTTGTATGTTTATGGTATTATCATATGTGTCATTTCTACTCACATTTATATGAGCAATCAATTTCACACTCATTAAATATGTAAATCTAAAAAGGTGCACACTGATTTTTTTTTTTTTTTTTTTTTTTTTTTAAACACATCCAATTTCATAAAATTTAACCATATGAAATTTAAATTTAAAGTTACTCATTTAAAATACGAAATTACAAACACACTTATTAAATATATAATTCTGAAAAGGTGCATACTTATTTAAATATACTAAATTCAAAAAGAAAACACATGCAATTTCATAAAAGTTAACCATATAAAACTTGAAGTCACATATTTAAATTACGAAATGAAAAACACACAATTCAAGGAAAAATAAAAATAACAGTCACACATTGTCTCAAACCATTGAGAGCTAGAATGCATGTCAGTTATTAAATTATGAGAATAAAAAGATGAATCAAATTTAAAAAGCAGCATTCTCGATATTTCAATAAAACAAAATTAAAATGAACTAGAATGCAAATCACTTAGTAAATTATGGGAATAAAAAGATGAATCATATTTACAAAACAACATTATAGATATTTTGATAAAACAAAATTAAAATAAGCAAATTTACTAAACCTAATGCCTAAAGCGGTGAAAATTAAAATCAATAGCTAAAATACTTAAACCAAAATGTAAACGAGGTAAATGAAAACATTTAAAAACACTCAATTTTAAGCCAACCAATGAAAACAGACCTTACAATGACAAATGACATACAACTCTTTATTTTGAACAAAGAGTATTCAAAACAAATAACTAGCATTGTGCAAAGCAACGCCCTGGAGTGGGGAATGTGGAAAAAAATAATTGAGTGAAATATATGGAAATTTTAGTTTCCTTATATATTTTAAAGAATGTAAAATATATTATGACTTGTGATGGGATTCCTAGGTAACCAAAGGAAATTATCCCTACCTTTGGCTTTAAAATAAATCTATGATTTTTATAAGAATAAAAAATATTGTAGAAAAAAAAAGAGGCAGAAATGATGGCCCTTCATTCCAATTATTAATATACTAGCAATTGCACTAGGAATAAAAAATATTGTAGAAAAAAAAAGGAGGCAGAAATGATGGCCCTTCATTCTAATTATTAATATACTAGCAATTGCACCACATGTTGCAAAATAAACGCCATAAGGAAATAGAATAGGAAAGAGTAGCTTAGAAGAAATAAGAAGGCAATAGCATAGGAAAGAGTAGTCTAGAAAAAAGAAGATGTTGTAGAGAAGGAGCCATCGTGAAGGAATGAAAAGAAAATTTTGCTCCCATGGAAGCAAGTCGTGGAGGTTTCAAAGATATTGATGATAAGAGTTATCAACGAGAAAATTTTGTTATAGATTTTGAAATAGACAATTGGGGTGAAAACATATATGTAAACCAACATAATCTGTTCACATACATAATAATTTTGTTATAGATATTGAAATAGGAATTTGGGAGTGAAAATCCTTTTGTGACTAATAATCCTCTGAAACAAGCATGAAATGAACACGTAATATCAGAAATTGTATATGAAGAACAATAGTCTTGGTATACAAGAAAGTGAATGTCATTTTAATATGGAGACATTTTTGGAAGGAGATATTGTTCTTTATGTTATGGTTTATTTTCTTAACTCCAAACTTGGTTTAGTCTTTCTCTATATACATAAGAAAAAAAATACAAAGTAAATTCACAAATTTAAGTTATAGTTTTATATTTTATAATTACAAATCTGGTTTCTTATTAAAATATTTTACACATCTTAGATCATTCTAAATTGATCAAGAGTATAGAATTTTTAGAGTGGTGTTCTATGTCCACTGAAACTCCCATGATTTATGGGGTTCATTACAACCTTGGATATATTCTGAGTTGTTATGATTTTTTGCTTGTGGCTACAACTTAGTTTTGGTTTTCACCTAGTTATCACGATTCAAAACTTTGTTATCATCTTAGATCCTTATAGCATTAAATATATTTTGTGAGCTAATGTGATGTTTTGTTTGTCACACCGACTCAAAAATCAATTATTAGACCACAATATTGACTTTATTGTTGTTTGTTTTGTTTATGAACCCTTTAAAAAAAGCACAAGAACATTTGATTTTACAATGTGATCTCCCAAACATGGGCTAGGGTTTCAAAAATTGGAGAGTAAATTGAGTGGTTCTTGTTAGAAATTGTTGTATAAGATGAGGAATTTGGTTGCTTTGTATACAATATGGATGTCATAATTTTTTTTTTTTGAATTTTTTACCGTCTTTGGCCACCATGCATCTAATAGGATCCATTTCAACTGAGAACGTCAATACATCAATGAGCGAATGATAACTTGTGACATCCCTAGCCATCTTTGATTGTGGATCAAGTTATAAACTAATAACTTGTGAAATCCTTAGCCAGACATCCCTAGCCATCTTTGATTGTGGATCAAGTTATAAACTAATAACTTGTGAAATCCTTAGCCATTTTCTTTGATTGTGGATCAAGTTATAAACTAGAATATACTCTCTTTAGAAGACTCTACATTATATATTGGATGGAGGGAAAGGTTATGATAAAACTTGTACAAAAAACCACTTAGGGTTGTCTCAACTTACTCTATTGTTAATTACATAGTATCAATTTTGTAAAACGATAGGATTTTTTCTTTTGTAATTTTTGTTTGGAATTGAAAAATAATATTTATAAAAGCTAAAATTATGTAGTGAAAAACTTTGTTTAAAATTTCAGAATAAAAAGTTGATTAAATTTGACATCTTATAATAAGAAAATTGTTTATGATTATAAAGTAAAAGACATGTAATATTTTTTAGTTACAATTAGGTAATTAATGATATGTATATAGTTTCTTTTTTAACTGAAGAAATTTGATATTCATTAACAAAAAAAAATCAGAAAGAGTATGTATGTAGTATGTATGTAATTACAAACTGTTATGTACTTACAGACTATTACAATTAAGTAATTAAAGATAAATTTAGTTCTATTTAAGAAATGAAAATTATGAACATTTATCATTATTGCTCAAGATAAATCACATAATTTGGAAATTTTTAAAAAAATCACATATTTTAAAAAAATTCATTATATATATATATATATATATATATATATATATATATATATATATATATTCTTTATTTTTTGTAACATAAATAATATATAACAAAAAAACCATGTATTTTTGGAATAATAAAATAGTTGTAAGAAAAATAATATAGAACAAGAAAAAATATGTATGTTTGGATGTATGAAAATTTAGATACATTTTATTAAGTAAAATTTTAAAAGAATAATGGTTATAAACATTTAAAAATAATTGTATTGACTAATTAGTTTAGATCTATATTATTGATCAGAGGGATCAATGAGATTTTCATATCAAGACATTTGATCTCTCTTGGATCTTGGTAGATCCAGAATTAGGCCATCTTAATTTCCCCCTTTAGATAAACTACATTCCACACAAATACCATGGGTTGTTTTTATAGTTTAGTATTGTTTTGTTTTATTATTTTTATTTTTTTATTGTATCTTGACCTAGTTAAAATGTTCATTACATTATGCCAATATTTGTATTTAATTTACTTTTATTTATATCTATATTATTAATGAATGAGGTTTGCATATCAAGACATTTGATCCCTCTTGGCTCTTGGTAGATCCAAAGTTAGGCCATATTAATTTCCCCCTTTAGATAAACTATATTCCACATGAATACCATGGGTTGTTTTTATAGTTTAGTATTATTTTATTTTCTTATTTTTATTTTGTATTGTATGTTGATCTAGTTAAAATGTTAATTACATTATGCCAATCTTTTTATTTAATTTACTTTTATTTTTATTTTTGTGTAATTTGACAAAGTCACCAAAACCTAAATTCAATCTAACTTATTAAAAAGAAAAAAAAAAAACTAATATTATAAAAAACATATATAACACTATTTACTTGTGGATCTAATGGCCTAAAACATTTGAATCGTCTAACATTTGATCTAATGGCTCAGACATAAACATAGTGGCACCTAGGGGAGTTGTTAACATATATAAAACTATTTACTTGTGGATCTAATGGCCTAAAACATTTGAATCGTCTAACATTTGATCCAATGGCTTAGACATAGACACAGTGGCAACTAGGGGAGTTTTTTTCAAATAAGAACGCCTTACGGCATAAATATCCCAACTCTCCGCATGTTACTTTTTTTTGTTGAAAAATCATATCAGTTGAGTCACGTCACCATGAATTTTAAGTTTACGAAACATATCAACTGGGTCACGTCACCATGAATTTTAAGTTTTTGAAACTTGTTATATATACCATATAGATATGTTTGTATATGGCCACACGCAGTCTCGTGATTTCTCAAAAGTATAAACTCCATTGTTCTTTTGGGTTTGGTGGACAGCACTTGAGCGATGGAGGAAATTTGTGGTTTCTGGTATTATGTAATGATTTTCATGACATTATAGTTGGTTTTAAAGGTCATTAATTTGTCATGAAAGTGCATAGGCAAGCTGCTTCTAGGCCTCCAAGACAACCCATTGTTGGGAATCTCCTCCAGCTCGGGGGAAGCCCAATGAGTCTATGTACCGCCTTGCTGCAAAATACGGTCCTCTGATGACCCTTCATCTCCCGCGATGGCCAAGCAAGTCTTGAAAATTCATGACAAAGTATTTTCCAAACGCACTGTCATAGAAGTCGCCAAGTGTCTCTCCTACAACGAATCTTTGTTGCCATGGAGCAACACCTGCGGGCCTCGTTGGCATATGCTTCGGAGATTCTGCAACACCGAGTTGTTCAGTGTCAAGAGACTGGAGACCTTGCAGCATCTCAAGGGTCTAATGGCGGTTCTCAATTCCAAGGACTGCAACTGAGTTTCCATGTGGAGTGCTTAAGAAAATATATGTAAGGAGCGGTCACCCATCTACAGAGTCAAGTCGATGATATAGCAGCTCAGAGGTTCAAGGATTTGCACAATAATACCAAAACCGCTCTAGAGATTGTCGACCTTCCCATACATCTATCCAAACTCCAAATCCTTAAAATAGACGCTTCCCACCATGATGAAGAGGCATGGTCGAGGGCTGAACTTCGTAAGATCTATGTAGAAGACTTACCATTCAATAATTTTGTTGAAGAAGACACGCACTTCCAGGCTGTTGCTGTTGGAAACAGGGACGATAGTGTGGAAACAGGGACGATAGCAGAATACAACACCTGAAATTATTTCGCTCTCTTTCAACAATCTAACATCTTCTTCATTGTCGATCATCCCATTCATAAATTCAGTGTATCGTGTGAAAACCAACACACCTGGAGTCGCGAAAGCTTCAAATGCCACCAGATTTCTTAGGATTACCTCCATGTTGGCATCCAATTTTATTTTGGGAGGTAAAGCATGGTAGTCTTATCATCAAATTGTATTATGGTGAGGTCGTCATCGGTAGGAACAAATTCGAGTCCTGCAGAATATAAATCGGCCATAGACGGAATAGCTAATTCGTCTCGCGTGGGTGGTATGAACTTAACTAGGGATTCTTTTCCCTTCTCCTCTCTGTCTCCTTCTCTTTCGTCCTCCTCAGATTTGATATCATCTTTATCGACAAAAAGAGTCGATGGTTTCTTCAAGGCGCTCAGAACAGGTAGATTCTCAGTAATAGGAAAAAAACGTGACAACAACTCTATCACAAATTGAACATGAGGACCTACCTTAATAGAGGAGAGAGTCTCCCAAAGAAAACTAAAGGCCTGTGTAACTCTTGACACAACCTCTGTATCAGGCGCATCATTTCCTTCCTCAGTTAAAGTTGGACTCTGATGGCTGGATACAGGGACGATAGCGTAATACAACACCTGAATGTTAATGCATATAATTTATTGTGTCAGCCTAACGTTGAGTAGAATGATGAAATCACCATGAGACACTTCCACATGCTGCAACAACGCATTGCTACATGTGATGATCAATACAACTACATCTGGTGAAGGCACTATTGTGAATTATGTGCACCCATAGCTGCTGCATGTACAAAACAAAAATACTGAATGCTCTGGAGTATGAAACATGTTTGTTATGTCTTAGAGTACGTAGAGTTATATTATATGGTGCCTGCCGGGGTAACGTAGAACAATTTACAGAATAGTGGAGAGATTTGTTTTGCGTTAATTGATGTGCTAATTTGTTTCTTTGTGAAATAAATATTCCTCAAAGATGATGGTTCATGACTAACCTTATGAATCTAGTTCCGTGACTTTTGTTGTCTGAGACTGGAGGCCTTCTCTCAGAAGAAATCATGCTTTTTCCACCATTCAATCCATTTTTGACAATTCTATAAAGGCGAAGGGGGTGAATATTAGGCACACTGTGTTTCTTACAAGTTTGAATCTGTTGGGAAACTTGATTTTTTCTCAAAATATGTTTGTACGGGACTTCAGGCCGCTGAAGAATTCAAAGAAACGGTCATCAAATTGATGGTAATTGGGGGAAAGTCGAATCTCGTTGACTACTTTCCTTTTCTGTGAATTTTGGACCCTCAGGGTGTGAGCCGCGATATAACCAAGAATATGGGTATTATATTTGGGATGTTGGATCGATCTGTAGAGGCTCGCATCGAGAGTAGAAGAGAGGGAAGAATTGATGACAACGGTGGCAAGGCAAAAGACTTTCTGGACATTTTACTTGAATACAGAAGCGAGAGCGGACAAACATTCACCAAGAAAGACATTGTCCCCTTACTCTCGCGTGCAACAAATCCGTGGAGAGATCACCAGGAAAATCTATGGAGAAATATCCAGGACGGTGGAGCAAATCCATGGAGAAATCGCGAGGAAAATCCGTGGAGAAATTGCTAGGACAGTGGAGAAAATCCATGGAGAAATCCCCAGGACGGTGGATCAAATCCGTGGAGAAATCGCCAAGCAAATCCGTTGAGAAATCCCCAGGACTAGGGAGAAATCCAGGACGGCTTAAATTCACCCAATACTCTATCTGCACATGTCAACATATAATTGGCTAGAAGGGCGACAAGGAAGCTTTCTTATTAGGTGGGGTGAATAGTGTTTGCCCACCCAATCTCATAAGGAGAACGCCTCCGACGTAATAAGACAATATTTGTAAAAAAAAAAGATCCATTTACTATATGATAATATTTTCGTGAATCTAAGTACGTTAAAAATGTTTCTTTTATGAATAAACAGAGCAAACACTAAATAACTCTAATTTTGTTTAAAGCAAAGTGAATACCAAATGATCTAAGTGAATAATAAGAAGATGCAATTATACACAATAATGCAACCCATGAATAATAAAAGTGTATATATAATAAGAGTCTGCAGTTATACACAATAATGCAAACCATTCGTACCCATCTAGAATGTTGAAAAAATGAATTAGTCCATGGCCTATAAGTCCAGTGCCATGATAATTAGATTAAAAACCACTTTTGAAAGTTGCAATGATTTTTCTTAAAGTATTTGAAAATTGTAATAAACATTTTTTAAATTATTAGTCAAGTGCCTATTAAGGACCACTTTTGAAAATTGTAATAAACTTTTTAAGAAAAAGTATGAGTCCACATTAAAGGATACGTGTTCACATCTTTGAATATACTTTCATTAAAGTAAAGAGTTTAAAAACTTAGTCAAGCTTTGTGGATTTTTAAAAGTAGTGACAATACAAATAAGTCAGTGAGTTTATTTATGTTAATTCTGAAAAGTAGTGAAAATACAATTATGTGAATTACTTAGTTTATTGATATTAATTCTTAGAAGTCTCGAAAATACAATTAACATTATGTTAATTCATGGATTGAGTTTTTATCTAATTATCAAATTAAATGTCAATAAGTGGCTTATGTCACATCAATTACAAGGAGAGAATTATTTATGTCATATTAATTCTCAATCTTAAAGGAAAAAAAGATCAGGATACCACTAATGTCACAACGTCAAAATCTGGTCTATATGCTACCCCTCGCTACGCCCAATCCACTGGTCTGTATTTTTTTCAAATGAAAAGTCTTTAGACGTCCTTTTCATTTTTAAATTATTATTAGCTTTCACTAATAATATCCATACCCTGGCAGGTCGTGAGAACATCATTGGCAAAATCATCCATGAGAGAAAAGGGATAATAGAATAAATTTTGAAACATATTGTGCATTGCTTCGTTAAACTACTTCCTTGGCTAGAGACTAGAAGGTGGCGTTGCAGCCGCATAAAAGGATTGTAAAGTCATTGATTCCGGAGCAACTGAAGGTGGCGTCGGCCTTCGGATAGGTGTAGGCCTGCTTGGGGGCATTGGTGCTTGAAAATCCTTGAATAATTACTTGCACTGCAATTTTTCCAATATTCACCCCTACAGAAATATTGCGATGTATTAAAACTACTGCAGGTGCTACTGCATCCCTCCGGAACCCTCAATTCAACGGGGCAGATGGAACTCATATTGTTGTTGTAGGCAATGGCGTGGCACAAAGAGTTGGAGGGTATGACTGACAATGGCAATTTGAATCCATCGACGAGATTGATGTCATAAAAGTCCAATTTGTTTTGACTGAGAGAGAACTCGGCCATCGTAGGGGTTTCCCGGAGCCTTGACAGTTTTGTAGACACCCACAATCCCCACAATTGCAGCTACCGTTGTCATTGCCATATGTGCGACCCCAAAACCTTGTTGTATCCATGGCGACTTAAAACCTCCACCACCTCCTCTCTCCAACCGTTTCCCACCGCCTGGTAAATCCCTTGCCCAAACCGTGAATGGGAACTTGTTTTAGATTTCGAAGATCACACCTTTTGCCCTTGCAAGCATCATAAATGCAGTTTATAAACTCAACCTTTCAACAATTAAAAAATCTGTGCAGAAATAGCCACGATCCTATAGAAATCCATCGGATTTAAATTTTCTCTAAAAATCCATCGCATTTAAATTTTCTCAAAAACTCTGTTGCTACATGTCAACATATAATTCGTTAGAATTGGGTGGAGTGAACAGTGTTTGCCCACCCAATCTCATAAAAATAACGTCTTTGGCATAATTACTAAAAATGATAACACACCGAGAGACCAAAATCTATTGAATGAATTGTTCTTAACCAACTAAATGCAGTTTGACTGTATAATAAAACAATTCCAAGAAACAACTCTAGCAAAGGTTGATTCTTCGGTGTTGTAGCAAACTTTAATGTGAATCTTCCAAAAATTGTGCTCTAGCACAAAAATAGTGATCAATGATCATGCATGAGAAACCAAATATAGAATACAAAAACATATAAGTTAAATTAGGGATTTATATCCCAATTATTTTGTGATAGGTTATACTTATAAGTCATATTCTATTTTGATTCAAAGAAGTCCATGGGATCAGTTCCATTAGGAGTTGAAGGTAAAGATTTCATATTTTTATTTCCTTTCGTTTCTGTGTGTGGTGGGGGGTTCGGAGTTGGGGAGATAGTTTGTTGTCGGTTGGGCCTTTGAAAAATTGGTTCCTGCCATCAATCTGAAGAATCCACCTACAATGCACTTATAAAACAATGCAAGAATTTTGCAGCCATCTAATCAATGCTCTAATATTATTGTTGAAGAATCCACCTACAATGTACTTATAAAACAATGCACGAATTTTGCAGCCATCTAATCAGTTTTCTAATATTATTGTTGGTTGGACAATGTTGCATATTCCTTTTTTTATTATTTGCATTGGATTGTAGGCATAAGAATTGTGATTTTTGTTTTTTTTTTGGTAAGTTGGGCTATTCTATTAATTTGAAAACATAAAGTTACATATGTTACAGGCTGGGTTGGCAAGCTGCGCTTAGCCAATCCCAGCGTTTGTTACATGGTTTTTAGGCTCCCTCCCGGGGGGAGGAACCAGTCCAAACAAAACTTAAAACTGAGAATCACATTATGCGCAGTAGCGCTAACATATCTAAGAAACATAAAGTAAATGGTAGCAGAATGGCACTGATAGCGAGCATGACAAAAAAAATAGGAGAAATGTGCAGTTGCGCAGGCTTCACTTTTCGTCTTCATCATCACTGTTGGGGGCCTCCTCCTCATTGGGGCAAGCAGGAGCCTGCGCAGCAGCTTCCTCCACATATGCCATTGTACGCCTGGGAATGCAGACCGGTGCGCAGAGGATGGGGGAGTCTGGATCTAAATTAGAGGGAATTTTGAGGTCTAAAATGGGCCTCCTAAGGAAAATGTACAATCAAAATTCATTTTATGAGAACCAATCACATTTTAGGAGATGACATCATCCCTAATGGTTAAGGTGACATTGGTTGAGTTAAAGGTACTTACTTGTCACATTCTCAATGGTGGATAAAAAATCATGGTTAATCATAGTGGTGCTCTAAGTACTTTTAAAGTCATAAAGTAAAGTACTCATAATAAATGTCATTTCACATTTTTTTAATAAAATATTATTATTGTCATTTCATATTTTTTTTGAAACAAACAATGCATATCTTACACAATTTTCATGTATTTACACACTTTTCAATAAATATTATATTTGTATATTTTCAAATATTTATTTATAAATCAAATCAATTCAATATGTAATATAAAATTCATACATAAAATAATATAATATATCATATTGTTTTTATATAGTACATTAATTACATGTTATTATATAATTTAAATAATATAAATTTTAATTAATAGTATATTTTATAATTAAGAATTTATGAATTTATATTTATATTTTATTTTAAGTTACTTAAGTACAAAAGACAAATGCATTACTTGTGCAATGATAATGATTTTTCTTGAAAATCTCATTTTTATTTATAGTCACATCAATAATAAAAAATTATTAATTTTATTTTAATACAACTTTTGAATTGAATTTAACCATGGTTACATGGAATTTGGTGCAAAAAGTGAATTGCAAATTCATAAATATTATTTTATTGATTTAGCTATTATTTTATTCTTTCCTTAGGAGACCCATTTTAGACCTCAAAATTCCCCTAATGACTTCGTCGGGGACACGCGTCTAAATACCATCAGAGTCCATCACCCAGATATCTGTATTCGGATCTTCCTTCTCCGAAACCGGCAACAGGTCAGTTTTGCAGTGTTGGGGTGCATCTAGGGAGAGATGGTGGACTTCCTCGAACCGCATCTTCCTCTCTGCGCAGCTTGCCCAGGGGCTTTTGCATGCTGCTCGGGATCGAGACTTCGATGCGCAAAAGTGTTGGAAGAGGAGCCTTCCATCGACTCTAGACGATTATCCTCGCAATGGTGATAACAGCCCGAGAGAGCCCCTCTCTATCCTCCTTGGATAATTCATTGGTGAAATCTAGGAGCCATTGCACACCGAGGCAGGGGGAGCGGTTCAAGAAAGGTTGCACAAAAGGGCAAGTAGCTTTGGGGCTCAAGAGGAAGGAATATCTAAGGGGAAGATGCGCAGGAAGGGGTGCGGTAGCCCAAAGGAGACTGTGCAATGCTACGTTGAGAGTAGAGCTTCACAACCTTTTCAAGTCAGGGAGAAGCTAGAGTAAAGTTAGGGAGGTGAAAGGCCTAGATAACAAACTGTGTATTGGAAGGGGGTGAGAGCTCATTTTTTTAAAGGGGCGGGGATGTGTGCGATAAGGAGAGAAATGAGTAGGCTTCACACACTTCTACATGCTATGATTGAGAACCTGAGCAGGCTCGAGGGAAGGGGGATGGCTACAATACGAGTTAATCATGATGGTCATTAATTGTGATAGATGTGAGGTGATGCTCTGGACAGGGTGACGCGGTTCTCGTCCTCTCATCATCATTTCTGATTCTGTGAGTCTCGTGCGAGTGACTAACGGTTTGAGAATCCATAACAGATGAGGCTCTGCGCAAGAGATCTCCGTTTCCCGAGGAGTGTGAGATGTGATTGTCAAGCGTGTCAATTATGTCACCCGCATCCGAGGGAGAATTGTGATTTTTGTTACTTAAAATGAGTTTTTGAATATATATATATATATATATATATATATATATATATATATTGAATGCTTCGAAAATTTTGTTAGGCAGTTGTATTGTAAAGAGCTAATAGTTCAAACTTCTAATTCCAATACATTTTCATCAAACTTTTAACAAATTCATCTAGAAAATATACCCTACAAACACTCAAAATATATAATGAATATACTAAACTTCTTAAAATAATGTTTTAAAAAAATTACACATCCCTCTACTTTTTCCTCAACTTCCATCCATTTTATATAATAGCATTTTTTATTTCAGTGCCATATCTTACATAACATTTAGTTACACATGATTAAATGTTCTTTCATGTATCAATATATAATTAAAGGACTAAATGTTCTTTCATATGTTAATATGTCAATTAAACCAATAAAATTAACTTTGGATTTCACACTCATATTTTTATTAATGTCATATTTTGCTTGGGATTAGATGGATTAAGCAAGATTTTATGGATTTGTGAATCATCCATGGAATATCACAGTTATATGAAATAACTCCACATTTACTTTGAATTGCACAGTCCCTCCAAATTTAGATTGAATTCAACAATCCGTATGAAATAATATTGGCATTGAAGTGTACACTTGACCAACACCACATAAGTTTATTTATAAGTCTAAAAAGTAAAATTTGGCCAAATTTTAAAATATTTAAAAAAAAAATAAATAATAATTATGAAATTTAAATATTGCTATTTCATTTAGTGAAAATTCAAAATTCCATTTATTTTACCACTTGAATTTGATTAGTGTCACTTTCCTCGCATCATAGATTTAACTTAAGTGAGACACATGTTCAAGTGCAATAACTCGTTTGGATATATAAAATGCAATAACTAATTTGGATATATAACATGACAGGTAAAACATGGAGATGAGGCACATTCTGCACAGTATTTGTGATTTCTTCTACTTCTCTTGCTTTGATTGAAATCCAATGAGGAGGTTTGTTTAACAGGGAGAAATTTAAATCTGGAAAATATTCATATAATTTATTAGAATTAAGTTTGTATTTTTAATGACAAACTTATTCTAATTTAGTTAAACATAAATGCCACAATTATAATTGGTTGTAATGAGATAATGCAGACTGATTGGTTACAATTAGTCAACCTTCATAGACAAGTACCATATATTTCATTGGACAATTTTAAGTTTCTATTTTGAAACCATGACTACATTGCCCTCTGATTTTGATTAAAAGCACAACACTTCATTACTAATATACTCATGCTGGAACATAAATCGAACCATAAATTACAAATATACTCATGCTTTGACAGAACAGAAATCGAATCATAAACATGTTAAGTTGTTGATGCTGAAAATCGAATCATCGTAAACATGTCAAGCTGCGACACAGAGACCGTCCATACTAATTTTACAAATTTCTTTGGATTTCCATTAGTTAACAAGATAACCTACTGAAAATAATTCATATTTGAATTCATTGCAAGAATTCATTTTTTTCATATTTGTGTTGTTCAAGATTTGTTAATATGGCAAGAATTTTTTTCATATTCACACTGAACTGTCATTGAATGACAGAACGATAAACTCAAAAGCGAGCAGCAAATCACACCCACCGCGGCATCTATTACAGAATCACAAAACCGTTGATAACCCCAAAGAAAGTAAAAAGGAAAAATCACCCAAAAGACAAAAACCTTGCTACATCTAGAAAGGAAAACGCTTGCACTCAAGGTTAATGTGGGGATTAAAAAAACCCAAATTAGGGCATCTGCTCCGCGACAAAAGTCTGGCCAAATTTCCAGTTGGTGTTGTTGGGAGCGACATTGTAGAAAGTAACTGTTTACCCATCACTGTTGGTGACCTTGAAGGAGAGGCTCTGCCATCAAGCTTTGCCAATTTTGGCCCCAGTTCCGGGACATTGGATCCCAGCCAGTCTTGGAGCCTTTGAGCCTTTGATGGAAATAGTCTTAACGTCCCGTGCTCTGCCAACGTTTGTGATGAGGATGAGATTGAAGTACGAATGACCCTTAATGGTGAAATGAATTCCGACCTTTTTTTGACAGGGCACCTGAATCAAGAAACCGACACCAATTCAAACCCACAAGCACAGCCTGAAACAAAATGACGAACAAATCGAAACCAAGCCAGAAACCACAAAACAAACGAGAGTAGTTCTTTAAATGGAACCACACTTCTTTTTAATCCAAACCAGAATATGCGCACTATTACATTAGTCCCATTGTGCCAGTACCGTCACCGTGCTAAATAAAACATGTTACTTGCTACTTGTATTATATATCAATATCAAGTTTTTTAATTAATAATGTGTGAGATATAGTTTTTAGAGTTTGCATTACAATATATTGTTGTGTTGAAATCCAAAATTGATGGTGATGGTACATCGCTAATGAGAAAAGGATGATTAGATCTTAATGTATACACAAGTCTAATAAACTATTGAGTATATGGCAATTTTTCAGCGCTTTAGGTAGGTATGTGTCTTAGGATTCTCTTTTCTTTCGTGCTCCTTGATGCAAGATAGTATTTTTTTCCTTCTTGCAAATAAAATAAAATTATGTTCATGAGTTCATGTAAGATTTATTAGATTGTCTAGGTTTACTATCCAAATCATAATTTACAAAATTATATCTATCCATTCATAAGTAATTAACTCTAGTGTGGAATAATTATCTATCCATTCATATTTAACTTTAATGTGGTTAGCGATTTTTCATAATTCTCGATATTACTAGAATGTGGCCAATTTTCAGTCAAACAAAATGCTTTAGTAAAGGGGAAAGTGTCATGAACCCGAGCTACTTATCAGTAGGCACTGCACCAAAATCTCCTCCTAACTAGACTGTTCAAAATAATGTGGATGAGAGAACCATCTGAAGATATCGACAGATCAAATCCAGATGGGCATGGCACCAAAATCTCCTCCTAACTAGACTGTTCAAAATAATGTGGATGAGAGAACCATCTGAAGATATCGACAGATCAAATCCAAAATTAAAGAGAAAAAATGACGAGGCATAAAAAAAAATTAAACAATTGTGTCAAAACCTAATGGTCATTGTTGATTTTTTTGTTTTGGGATAATTTTGGTTTAAAATTTAGAAAATTACAGTTTGCAATGAAAACAATCGTCTCTGAACCTGACAGTTGTTTCTTTGTTACTTTTGGTTCACAACTTAGAACATTACCGTTTGCGATGCAAATTGCAAAGAAATGAAGCGTCAGGTTCTAAAATCACAGCGATGCTGAGATACATGTTATATTTATCATCCATATAGTACTAACAAATCTCAAGAACGAAAACAAATGAGAAGTCTGGTTCTAAAATCGCAGCAGTGCTTTGATTCTTGTTATCTTTATTGTCCAGATCTTGGAATCAGTAAACATAAGAGAGCTATAACAGAGGGAGAAAATATTCGTATTCTCTGCGTAAGGAGCATATCTTATGCATTGAAACTTGGGACAAAAATCTCATCCAGAATGATGTCTTAATAACTCCTGGACTCCATTATTTACCCTAAGCTCTTCTGACTTCTCATCGTTTTCATTTTAAACACACGGTAGCATCCGGTTTCAAAGCCTGATGCCAACGCCGTATGAGTTCAAGTGTGAAACAATAAATATAGAATTAGGGCCTCGCGTCTCAATTCTATGGAATTTTGGAAAATATAATTGATATTTTCATCCTTAAGATTCAAAATGCATTTAAGAGATCTTTGAACTGGTTTATGCTAGTTATATATTTAATGTCATATTATAAATACCTAAAGGAAGGCTAACAACTTTAGAGATGCATGTATTAAGTCTCAAAGGATTTGTAAATACCTAAATGGAAGGCTCTTTTCCTTTAATATACCTATACATGTTAAAGATTCTCAAAAGAATGGTAAATGCCTAAAGAAAAAGCTCTCGGCCTTAAAGATACTTGTATTAGGCCTCCAAAGATTTGAAGTTTTAGGCTTCTAATATTAAATAATTTGAAACAATAGCTGGCCCGAGGAAAGCACCTTTAACTAAGATTTAAACATCTCCTAGTTCTAACTACTCTCGAAAACCTACACAATTTGGAGGATCTTCGAGCAAACCCGAACTTAAAAAAATATACATGGATAGTGTTAAAATTAAACCAATATGTGCACCATGGAATTTTTGCACAAATTGCTCTGGAAAGTTTGCATAAGTTTCCATGAAAGGCTCTCTTCCTTTAATATACCTATACTTGTTAAAGATTCTCAAAATATTTGTAAATACCTGAAGGAAAAGCTCTCCAACCTTGAAGATATTTGTATTAAACCTCAAAATATTTGAAGACAGTGGTTTAGGATTCCTAAGTATTAAATAATTTGAAACAATAGCTGGCCGCGGAAAACACCTCTAACTATGATTTAAAAATCTCCCGGTCCTAATTACTCTCGAAAACCTGCATAACAAATTGTCTTGGAAAGTTTGCATCAAGTTTCCATAAAACAAATAAATAATTTCAAATCACATACCATTTTATCTTCTATCATAGAAAATAAATGTTTTGTTCCTCAGAAAGAAATGCAATCTTTAACCGAAAAAAGAAAGACACAGTATGTCAGCCTAGCGTCGGGTGCGTTGCATAATTAACAAGTGCACTTCAGAAACCTAATTAACAAGTGCAATTCAGAAACCGACTCTTATCAAAGGCTCGAAGACAAAACAAGCACTCAACCAATGATCTATCTACCAGGTCTGGCATGATAACATATTTATCGCTGATAATGAATCATTGCCGGGTGCTTAAACAACAACAAAATTGAACAGCAATGCTTTAACAACAGCAAAATTGAACAAATTTGAGTTGTTGGTGGTGCACCACAAAAATCGTGACAGTATGAACACCGTTCGAAAGAGGGGCTAGTGAAACGGTGGGTGCGGAAAATGGAGCTACTGAAACTGTGGATGCGGAAAATGGAGCTAGTTAAATGACAAGTGTCTTGTCAGTATTTTCAGAAGAACCACGGGAAATATACCATAAACCAATTGTGGTAAAGGGAACCAGATGTGAAACTGAGAGGGTTACATCTGGAACGCTCACATCAGAAGTGTTGACAAAAACAAAAGGTGCACTCATTCAAAAGGAATGCCCATCAGTATAATATAAACCAAACCATAATGCAATGTAAAAAAAAAATGAGATTAAAAAATTAATCTCAATTTTATTGATTCGTTTCTAAAATATTTCTAAATTCCACAATAGCTATATAAACATCCAACAAAGAACAGAAGTTGTAAATAACCATTAACCAGCCAAAATGCTTTTAGATATTATTTTTCCCTGCTGGTAAACAATGTAACCCTAATTTGGCTGAAGGCTAGTCAATTTATTAGCTACATATCTATAGAGTTGTTTATCGACGTAACAAAATAGCTTGAATAACTTTTTTTTGTTTGTTAGAATTTAGTAAAAAATATTCAAAATATTTTTTTGATAGTGGAAATGAATTTAACATCATCAAAAACTTTTAAAATATGTAAAATCTTAAAATTTGACAACTATAATACAATTTTTCAAAAATTTCCACCCAATTTTTTATAATCTTGCTAAAATTTCTAAATTATTCTATAAATTTTTTAATCTACACATATCTATTAGCTAGTTGTTTACCCAATCCACTATATTGTTCTGAAAGTGGTTAGCCAATCAATACCTCGACCACCATTAACTAGAGTAACCTTTTTCTTGTGAGTAACAATTGTAACTAAAATAAATTAAAGACTTGGTTCGTTATAATGTGCCAGGAGGGAAATTAGACGATTATGTTATTTTATTATCCACGGAGAATGCATATAAGAGTTCATCAACAATTGAACTAAAAAACTATATATACATATAATTGAAACACTATAGCAAAAAGAAATATGACTAAAAGACAGAAAACTAATATTTAGGACTGGAAATTAGATATTAAGATTTATTTTTAGAGTTAGGGGTGTTTAGAGGAATGTTTTTTTGGGTAAAGAAAATATTTAAGGTCAATTTAGATTTTATTTTTATTTACATTGGCATATTAAATTGCAATTTAAAAAAAACTGTTATTAGGAAAGAGTTTTAAGTGTTAGTAATTATCATTATACACATATTGATTATACTACCTTATAATATTCTAACATTTTATAATATCTCAACATTTTGTACTTATTGAGCAATTTCAACTAATATCTATATGTCTCCCAAGTAGCTTAATTAGCGGCCACCCCTCCCCAACTTGTCACTCATATGGCATCCCATTTTTGAATTTGAACCAATACCTCCATGTCTCTCAAGTAGCATACCCGTCTCCCAACTTGTCTCAAGCAGCATAATCAACTCTCACCCCTCTCCCAACTTGTCACTCCTATAGAGTCCCATTTTTGTGGGTCAGCATACACATATGTATATATGTTTAGGTTATATATATAACTTTAGGTGTAATCAATTATGAATTAATCTAATTTTGTTATATATATGCATATGTATGAGAGCATCATAATTTTTATTACATATTAATTTGTAGAATGTTTTGCCATTACTATGACTAAAAAAACTTATTATTTCTATTAATAGAATTAATATTTATTTTTTTATTTTTTTATTTGAAATATATATATATATATATATATATATATATATATATATATATATTCTATGGAGTTTTGGATAGACGGTGATCGAATGTTTGGTTAAGGCACTCCTTGATTTGAAGTTAATTCCGACCCGATCACAGTCATATATTGAACATGATAAAAATATAGTCCTACCAAACTTACAAAAAAAGTATTTTTTTAATTTTAATATTTCTCAATATATAATAATAACATTTATGTTATCTTAAACCAGAGTATTTACTCTCATGGTTTATATATATATATATATATATATATATATATATATATATATATATATATATAAATATTTATTATATATATATATATATATATATATATATATATATATATATATAAAATAATTATTCATTTAATTTCTTCATGTTTAATAATTATGTATTTTCAAGTTAAAATCTAAGGATACAATTTTGTTTGGAAAATAGCTATTTGTCATTTAAAATTTGAACCATTCGTATTAAATCATATAAATTTAATAATTTAAATTTGGTTTTTTTAAATTAAAAAAAAATAAAAAATTATTAAAAATTACAATAAATAAATAATATAAATAAAAATATTTAGAATATAATTTTCACAAAATCATTCAAAATTAAATGTATAAAATTATTAGAATTAGATTTGAAAAATATCAAATTTTAAATTATATTAAGATTTGATAATCTTAAATTATATTAAGAGTTGATAATCAGAAAAATTCTTGATCTAATACAAAATTAATAAATAACATTGAAAAATATGTAAATAGTAATTTAGTTTTTTTAATTTACTCTTCTCTTTAATTCAATAAAAATAATGTGTAATATATTTTATTTTATTAGAAAACCATTTATCAACTTACACTTCAGCTCCACTCAACCTGGAATTTCTTGGAACTGCTCCGTTGCCTCTTCCAGCCAAACGCCACTTTGGATGGCCTTGTCTGGGAGGAATTTCGGGGGGCAATTTGGGTAAAAATAGAGATGTTATAATAGAAATGAAGACAAAATCGTTGTGCCAAATTCCAACATAGGTGTTGTAAAATAACTATAAACCACCCTGTAAAATAACTATAAACCACCCTGCAAAGCCAAAAAAAAAAATTTAGTCTTTTTAGTTGTTAAATAACCATAAACCACCCTGCAAAGCCAAAAATATTTTTGGTCTTTTTAGTTGTAAAATAACTATAAACCACCTTGCAAAGCCAAAAATATTTTTGGTGTTTTTAGTTTCCAGAAACCAACAGAAGCTGTAAAATCATTGAACTTAATTGCATTGTGATTTGGGAAATATTTTGGAAGGAATGAGATTAACAATATAGACCTAAATTTTATTAGTTTGATTCTAAAATATTTCCAAATAATTATAGAAAAATCAAAATGATTATGAACAAAATTTTGTCTAGACATTTATCCTTATGATGAGGATTAACATATACTTCAATTCCATAAGGAATTTTTATATAAGAGGCTACATCATAAACAAGTATATCATGAAACAATAAGAGCTCAGAGACGGTAGAGAAGATCCGAATAGGAATTGGAAATATTAAAAGCATGTTTGCCTTCCCTAGATCTTAAACTGAGAGGGACTCTGAAATAGATAACCACCCAGGCCCACTTGTTATACAACGACCTCGCTTGTATACATATACAACCTCTTGCAATCATGCCAAATCCGAGTTAGTAGTTCCATATAACTTCCCGGGAGTGGTATTGAAACAAACTAACTCAAAATTATCATGTAATACAGGCTCGCTTGATGAGGATTGCAAGCTCACTTGTTATCCCAAGAGTGTACAATAGGCTCGCTTGAAATCAAAATCATGTGCTGAACAAGCTCGCTTGTAACAGATGTTATGCAAAACTAACTCAAAATCAAACAAGGATTCAAGCTCGCTTGATGAAAATTGCAGGCTCACTTGTTATTCCAAGAGTGTTCCACCGGCTCGCTTGTAATCAGCTGTTATGCGCAAACAGGATCCCTTGAATCATCTGTTCAAGCTTGTTGCGTTGACCATGCAAAGAGATGTATTGTAAGGGTAGTAGAAAGCTGATAAGGCAAAAATAAAACTAGCAAAAAGTATCACATACAGTGAACCCGTGTCCACCAGCAAATTCAGCGTTAAGGAATTGGAATGTCCCTGGACCAGACCATTTTGTTGTCAATAAATTGTTCAACCTTCAGTACCCCAAACTCCAAGCCCAACCCCTTTTTGGATAAAATTTATGCTCGTGTATTATTCTCCCTGTGAATGTGATGAAGAGGAGGTGACTCCATTTTTCTCCATAAATATGTTGCCCTCTTGTGCCATCCATGGTTCGAAATTGTGGTGTTAGAGGATAGACCCATAAAGGAATCAATAATGAGCTTAGAGTCCCCATAGATAGAAAATTTTTGAAGCTGCAAGTTATATGCGACCAGCAAGCCACACCACAGGGCCAATAACTCAACAAGATTATTTGTGCCCCTTCCTTCGTTCCAGTGTATCTGTATCCGCTCTGATTCAGTGATTTTGAGCCAAGCCTCGCATCCCATGATTCCTTCTTGACATGCACTGTCGAAATACATAGCAGGCAAGGAAATCAAGTGGGGGCGAATCCGCCTAGACTCATCCCTAACAGGGTGTATAGCAGGATCCCTAACACTGATCCAGAACATGATTGAGCAGTAGATCTGATGTATATGAATCGGGGTCCCATAAAAAATGTGTCTATTCTAACATTTCCAAATCTCCCAAATAAGACAGAAAGGCAGAAATTGAAAACGACCAAGCACCCTATCCCATCTACGAACCGTCTCAATAAAATCTATAGGAGCCCAGTCGTCGTTCAGGAGAGGTTTACTGAACAATAACCAAATGTTATTAATAACAGGACAAGAGAAGAAAATGTGGTTGGAAGATTCTTGTTCCTTAAAAAATAACCCTAAACAAGCCGAAATGCTTAATGTTTTTTTAAAAACTCAACTTCTGTGTCAAGCTCCGTCGCTAATGGCTACTTCTTTTCTGGTCGAAATCTGAAAATTTGTGGCTCAATCATCCACACATCTCAACCCATTACTTTTCGTGATTTCATCTATATCAGTCCATTTGTTAGCTATATGTTTATGGTATTGTTTTTAGTGTCATATTTTGGAGTTTCAAGTGTTGGAATCTCGTGAAAATTTTTGAGATAAAATCTTGATTTATGTTATCTAAACTGGTTTTTTTACTATTCACCCCCCTAAAAAATCTTTAGGACACTTCGATTGTGCAACGTGACCCATTAAACTTTTGTTTTCAATAAATTCCTGCTAGATTTTATAGAAATTAGACCAGAAAAATACACCATAAAAACCTACAAAAAGTCCACTGAAAACTACTAGTATGTCTATGGGTTAGACTGTAGTCTAAAAAAACTCATAGAATAATCTAGAAATTTTTGTAAGATTATGAAAAATTTAGGCAAATCTTTTTGAAAATCTAGGTTACAGTAGTTAAACTTCAGTGTTTTGGGTGCTCTAAAGATTTTTAATGATGTTGAATTCATTTTCACTATAAAAATCAATTCAAACACTCCAATTACTTGATTTTTAATTTTTTTTTACCAAATTCCAACAAAAAAATCCTGTTATAAATAGATAACTCTATTGGTTAGTTGTTTACCCAAATCAACTATATTCTGAGGCAATACCTCAACCACTGTTAGCTAGATTATTTTTTTGTGTGTAAAGATTGTAATTAAAAATAAAGATTTAGTTGGCTATAGTGTGCCATGAGACAAATTAGTCATGTGGCCAAATCATAATTACTTTATAATCAAAGAGTGTATGCAAGTGTTCCTCAACAATTGAACTGTAAAATTATACATAGTATCTAAACACTATAGCTTGTTATACCGTAAGGCATCACTATTTGAAAACAATTCCCTAGTTGTCACTGTGTCCATGTTTGAGCCATTGGATCAAATGTTAGATGATTGAAATGTTTTAGGCCATTAGATCAAGTAAATATTTTTATATATGTTTTTTATAATGTTAGTTTTTTTTCTTTTTAATAAGTTAGATTGAATTTAGGTTTTGGTGATTTTTAAGTTAAAATGTTGTTATTAAAAATTTGTTAGATTTTAACCTCAATTTTGTTAATAAAATTTAAATTAATAACTTAATAAAACTAGATTTTACATAAATTAGTTTAATGAATAATTTTTTTTGTAAAATACATAAACATTAAATTTTTAGGTACATAAGCATACATTTTTTATTTTTATCATAAAATTAAACTCCACACAAACCAATTAATTAATATTACATGGATAAAAAATAATATAAAAAAAAAGGAAAATAACTGTTTATGTATTTAAATATTACATTTTTGTGCTACTATGCTCTCCAACAAAGTATGATAGAAATGTTGTAATGTCGTGTTTAACATTTTGACTATGTCAAATTACACAAAATTAAAAATAAAAGTAAATTCAAAATAAAAAATATTGACATAATGTAATGAACATTTTAACTATGTCAAAATACAATAAAAAATAAAAATAATAACATAAAATAATGATAAACTATAAATACAGCCCATGGTATTGACCCATGGTATTCACGTGGAATGTAGTTTCTTTACAGGGGGAATTAAGATGGCCTAAATCAATTTTAACTCTCGATCTACCAAGAGCCAAGAGGGATCAAATGTCTTGAGATGCAACTCTCTTTTAGAGTGAAAAGAGAATTGATCCCTCTGATAAATAATAATCATCTAAACTAATTATTTAATAAAATTATTTTTAAATGTTTATAACCATTATCCTTTTAAAATTTTACTTAATAAAATGTATCTAAATTTTCATACATCCAAATATACATAGTTTTTCTTTTACAACTATTTTATTATTCCAAAAATACATGGTTTTTTTTTGTTATATATTATTTATGTTACAACTGTTTTATAATTCATGAGTATTGTTTCTTAATATATAAAAAAGTAAATTAATAATGAATATTTTAAAAATATGTGATCTTTTTTAAATTTCCAAATTATTGAGAGGACATGATTTATCTTTGAGTAATAATGATGAATGTTCATAATTCTCAACTGCCTCTATGTAAAAATATTTTTGTATCAATATAGGAGTAGACAAATTCAGAAGAAAAAAAAAAATACCACTAAATTTACCTTTAATTACTTAATTGTAATAGTTTGGTACTACATCCATACTCTTTCATATTTTTTTTCTTGTTGTAGGTAAGATGTTGTCCCTACATAAAGAAAATATAAATTTTTTATTTTTAATTTGAACTTGACATGGACAATGAAAATATTTAAAATATTAAAATGGTGACTTCATTTGTGTGGCCAAAATTCTCATTGACAAGTTCCTCTACATCTCTCATTTCCTCATCATTTCCAAGTACATCCACATCTCTTTCAACCTCTCTATTTCTCGAGCATTAGGGGATCCCTTGTCAAGAATTTTTATCCTTCTTGATGAAAAGAAACATATGAAACAAAACCCATGAGATATGGAAGAGATGTGGCGGAAACATACATTTGAATATGAAAAATCTATTTTTTCTAGTCAACATGACATAAATAGGGGAAAATTTATTAATTTTTCACATTTAAAAGGGTCAGTAACAATTATTTGTATCAAAGTCAAGGATAAAGAAGAAAGGAGACATGTTGAAGAGAAGCTTCTAACCTTATAACAAGCCCTAAAAAGACATAACGTTGAATGTATGGAATCCATTTTCCCTGATACACATGAGAAGTGAAATGAAAAATCTTGGAATTTGGAAAATGTCACGAAGCTTATCTCAAGTTCCATTCATTTAGATCTGAAGTATATGGAAGAAGAAAAACAGGACAATGGATACTTATCATGAATGTATGATTCTTTAGAAGGAAGTGACGTTGACAAGGCTATGGAGGACCAAATAGCATAATTAAAAACAGAAGAGGACTCTTCAGAAAATGGGTTACTCAAGGATTTTGGAATCCAGATGAGCTACATTATCTCATTGATTCAAGCAAGCGCTCAAAAAGAGAGACAATTTATTCATAAACAAGAGAAAGCTAGAATTTTAACCCGAGATAATAGAGTTATGAGAAGAGAAACATTCCAATTGTAAGGAGGAGTCAAAGTTACATGAGTAGTAGTTCACTCAACATAATTATCCACTGCTTAATATGGAGGAGAAAGTTCCTACTACCTCATCAATTGAAGAAGGCCCACATGAGAAAATCAGAAGAGATTTCTCAATGTTATTTTCATTTGACATTCAGTCACTCTACTCTTTTTTGTCTAGTAGTCTCTTTACCTCTACCCTTAAATTAAATGACTCAGAAAATACTAGACAAAAGACACTTACCTATTGCAATGAGTTGAAAAAAAGTGTATCTATAAAGGGTCACTTGGGGAGGAATCTATTATTTAAGAGATCGGGAAAATAATTTCATTTCAAAACAAAAATTTACTATCACTAGGGAAGGGAGTTATTACATTTAAAATTTGTTCCCATTCTTGTCACTAAAAAAATTGATTGTTGCTTTTTATTTGATGGGAAAATAAATGATCTTTAAGAGACACTAAAGTCTTGAATTATGATCCTTAAAGAAGTCGCTAGATCCCCTAATTATGAGCTGAATTTTTTTTCTTATGTTTGGGTCTTCACGATGTATGTTATTCTGACTGAGGTGAAAAGTTCCAAAGAAGTGGAATATTGGTCGTTCAAAGAGTAATTATGGAAATATAATTGTAGATAATTTATTAATATAAATTATATGAACTGAGATTAATTAATCATCCCCAAGGGTTAAAAAGGGCCCAAATGTCTCTTATCCATAAAATTGATGATTAAGATAACTCTATGCTCTATGTTCAAATGATAGGTGAAGGTGGATTTACCATACTTAAGCTTCTTAGTAGTCTTTTATGAAGTACAACATGTCATAGTGATAAGTTTTTATTCTATTAAATAATTCTCGCTGTAAAGAAAAGTTAGAGTTCTAGGAGTAGTATCAGAGAAATTCAACATTGCGAATGTGATAGAAGCAAATAATTTTGTGGAAGGGTGAAGTCTTCCTAACTTGGTCATAAAAGCCAAGTGCATCCTTCATGCAAAAAATAAATAAACATGCAAAATTAGTCATATAGAGGTCTTGAGTACTTTGGCCAAAATGTCTCATCCATTATGAAAAAACACATCTTACATGCAATTAATAACAAAGAATTTTTTCCACATCAATTACCCAATATGGATATTTTGATTTGAGGTCTAGTAAACATAAATCTCCACCCCTTATCTGGAGGATAAGTTGGAGACGAGAAATTTCCTACTACCTCTTCTTTTTATATGCTATTCTTTCCTATACCACAACCTTATGGCATTTCCTTTGCAACATGTGGTGCAATTGCTAGTTATTTAGTTGGAAAAAAGAAATATGACTAAAAACAATGAAAAATATATATTTAGACTCTGAAGAGTTCAGAATGATATATATTTAGACTTTGAAGAGTTCAGAATGGACTCCTCGTTGTTGGGAGAGCATCTAGGGTTTGGTGGGATGTAGAGATGATTTAGTTCAGAATGGACTCCTCGTTATTGGGAGAGCATCTAGGGTTTGGTGGGATGTAGAGATGATTTTCAATGTGACCTAAGTTCATATCTACATTCAGCATATTGAGCTGCAATTTATTAATTTAAAGATTTTTTTCTTATTTTCATTTTTATTTAATAGAAAGAGTTTTCAAGTGCTCATAAATGTCAATTGTATATATATATTGGTTGTATAGTCTTATAATATGTCTTAATGTTTAGTGGGAAATTTTAACCAATATATCTATGTCTTTCAATTGGTTGGGGGAGTTTGTGATAAAGCTTCTTCTATATGTTGATGATCTTATAGTGGTTGCTAAATCTGCCCATGGATTGCAGATGCACCTATATGCCCTTGAGTATTTTTGTAAATCAATGGAGATGCAAGTCAATACTAGTGAAAACCAAATAATGATTTTCTTCTTTAAAGGAAACATTCTTGAAGAAGTAAATGAATACAAGTACCTCCGGATAACATTTCAACAAGAAGCTTAATTGGGAGGATTGCAGAAAGAAGAGAATTTTAGGAGGGTGGAAAGCATTATATGCACTTCAAAACAGATGTAGAGAGGAAAAGTTATGTGATTGGAAAATGATTAAAGTGCTTTTTGGACTCCTAGTTTGTCCAGTGATATTATATGGGTAGTTTCAAAATGGAAACAAATTGAGAAAATCCAAAACCTATGATCATGAGAAAGTTCAAAATAAAAAGTTTGGTTCCTTATGATATAATGCTGAGTGAAACACATGGATGAAAAAATGGAATATTTACCTCAATGCATCTCCCAAGAATAGTAAGGAGTTAAAGAATTTTGTTATGAAGAAGTTCAGTAAGCTTATATGGGGAAAAGAATTTGGTAGAAAGAAGAAATACTATGTTCAGGAATTCAACCCCACTTGTGATCTCCAACAAAAAGAGTACATTGTCCTTAGCATTCCGTGGAGAGAAAAGATTATTATTGCTCAATTAAGAACTAACTCACATCAACTTGGGTGTGAAACAGGAAGGTGAAAGAAACCTAAAGAAGCTTAGGAAGAATGGGTGTGTAATTGTTGCACTTCTGGGGCAGTGGAATCTGAAAAGTATTTCATTTTGGAATGCAGAGACATCATGGACACTTATGGCAGTATGTTAACATCAATTAAGTGCATTGTATTTTAAGTGAGGGGACTCTCACAAGGTTGAGTCAGCTCATCATCAATTTGAGTAAGAAAAAGATTGAATTGCAAAAAGAAAAAAAACTAGAGTGGTAGTCTCATAGACTATTTTTAGTATAGTGGACACTAAAATATCATATGATAACATATACCTCCAAGTTTTACGACCAACCGACCGGCTTTACCAACCCCTCCAACTTGGGGCCCTCCTCACATCTCACTTTTGTTTGTTACCACATATATATATTAAATAACATGGATATAGACATATACATACATATGATTCTAGGTGTGTAAATAAATCTTCATTATTTTTCTTATTACAAATTAATTATATAGGTTTTTCTTTTTCCTATTACTTTGACCAAATTATAATCAAAAAAGAATATTTATTATTATTATTATTTTATTTATAATTTTAATGTAAATAGACCAAACTATCATCAAAAGAAAATCTATATTATTATTATTTTTATAATTTTAATGTAAACAATTTTTAAGATACAATAATAACATTTCCTTTATATTGAATTGTAATATTACTCTCTTTTATATATATATATATGTGAAACTTAATTATTCTAAATTTTTGTTTTTTAAAGTTAAAATTTAACAATATACTTTTTTATAAATTGTAATATTACTCTTTTATATATATATATATATATATATATATATGAGAGTCAAATTTAATTATTCTAATTTTTTGTTTCTTTAAGTTAAAATCTAACAATATAATTTTTATGAAGATAGCTATTTGTGATCTAAATTATTTAAAATCTTTCAAAAATTGAAACTGTATAAATTTAATAATTTTATTTTACCTAAGAAAATTGGAAAAAATAATACAAATAAAAAACCGTTTAGAATATAAGTTATGACTTTGACAACGCCAATCAAGGCTAGATGCATAGAATTATTAACAGTCCACAACAGAGTTATTGTTTTCAACTTAAATGTGTTAGAGACAGTTTATTCTAGTTGAGACAAATTGTAGTGGATTTGGTTTAATATTATATAACCTATAGTACAGGATTTAATTGATTAATATATCGGTGCCCCTGCAACAGGATTCTTTTATTAACTGGCGGGCTGCAACAGACTGCTTTGATTAATCGTTGCCGCTGCAAAAGGCTTTTTCCGTTGCAACAAGTTTTATATGTATCAGTGAATGATTAAGTCGTTAAAATGTCACTGTAATTACTTAACATTAGAAGGCATCGATAGCTTCTTATCACCAATAAATACTTTACGTAACATTAGATAAATAGAAAAATATGTCAACCATCGGTATAGACCACGCACAACATGGAAGAATATATATATATAATTTCTTAACTTAATATGCATTGCAAACCTACTTAATCGTTACATGAAACTGTTTTACGAGATTTTTAATCATTTCTCATAATATTGTAACCGAGTGAGTTAGATGATTATTAATTAGATTTGAAATAGTAATTATAATTTTGAATGTTATCATTGTGACATTTATTAATGTGGTTATGGTAATGATTACACATAATTAAAATATCTGTCACCTTACTTTTGGATTTATGCCTATTTGAGTTAGAAATCAAAATGGTATAGAGTATCTCGTAAGGCCAAAACAAACAGCAAAGCTTAATCTTAAAGCAGATTTTTACAACGTTGGTGCATTTAAAGGACCTGATATGTAAATATTTTTAACAAAATTGTTTAATATTGCTTTATCATAACTACACACTAACCAAACATGACAAGTATGTGGAGTATTTTTTAGAAGGGTCTCGTTGATCAAAAATAAATAAAATGAGAAAGCGGAGAGAGTTATTAAACATAACAAATCACAGTTAATATTTTTATTGAAATACAATAAATCTCACTATATATAAATTATTGATTTTGATAAATCTAGATCATAACTACAACTTATACATTGGAAACAATTTTTAGATTGACTCTTCTCAACTCCTAATAACAACTACACATGACATGGAAATATTACTTCCAACGCCCTTCCTTAATGTTTACATGGAAAACATTAAAAACACATATTACAACAACAAATAAATATTTGTGAGATTCGATCTAATATGGTCATCATTAGCATTCATATCCATTCTTAAATATCTTCACCGCACTTTCAAACTTTCCACTTGATCTATTTAAGACAGAGCATCGTTGACGTGCTTTGGAGAATTGACCCTTCTCAACCCCCTGAAAAGCAATGGGTCAGTCCCATTACTAAACCATCCTATAGAACTGCCACCATCTTGTTGAATATATAGCTTTCTGCTATATTCACCAATTATCTAAAATAACATTCTAAATACCGAATGTCTTTAACAAACAACTTTACAACTTAACCTTGTATAAATAACTTGTACTTCCCAAAACACGACAGGGTGAATCACCAGCTTGACCTTATTAAGAGTTACTTATGACTAATGCTCCCGAAACTTGGTGGTTGACTTTATTAAGAACTACCTATTAGTAATGCTCCGGAACGGATCACATTATTATGTTGAATAGTTGGTAAATCGTTGAAGAGAAGAGTACAAAGAGCTAAATGGAAACCGAATACCTGAGCTGAAACTACTGCAATTGAAAGGAAAAGGTCGCTCATTGTTTCTGTCTTGCTGGGGAATATGAATCCATGAAATTGATATCCTCTGCATTCCACATTTTTCGCTTGCATACAAAGAAGGGAGAACCTCAGTTCACCATTAGTGCGGCGGACAACTCCTTTCCAATTTGGAATGAACTCCCACGCCTCCTCAATTGACAGAATTTTATCTTCCACGTCCAGTCAAACACAGATCTGGATATCCTCCGTTCATTTTTCCCTTAGCGTCCGCAGATCTCAGCAGGGCTTTCCAAATTCGGGAGGCGGAGATAATAACTCTCTTCACAGTAGAATAACACTCCTCAGATTCATCCTTAACATCGCACTCGCCCAGAGTCCCATCACAGATCTGGGTTCCGCCCTTAGCGGAATCGAACCGCGGATCATACGATGTCATGTCACTCCCCAACCAGTCAGGTTTAAATGAATTCTTCTCGGCATTCACGGGGCAGCTCCCAAATCAGTGGAATCACATTTCGGCTAATTGTTGAAGCAAATTTTGTCATGGGAATTCCCAATAATTCAAGACCAACTACAGATCCGCTGCAATTCTCGACTTCGAGCAATGAGATTGTTCAACTTTCCACTGGCCCATCATGGCCACCAGGGACTCAAATATATATATCCAATGGAAACTTTCGACTCTCCATTCCCTTTCTTGCCCACGTCCATAAGGTTGTTCCTTATTTTGAGCGGAAACCATAGAGCCCTCAACACCGTGAAACTCTTTAGATTCACACAAAAACTAACAAAAAAAAAATTAAACTCTCACACAGCTATCGTAATATGTATAGAAACAATAACACTTTCATTCTCTCACATCTTCCATGCATTTTTTTTTGTCTTCCCTTGAGGGATTCAAGTCAATACCATCTAATGGAAAAATTGAAAGAGAGAATAGAGCGATTAAACACAACAAATCACACTTGATACTTTTATTGATCATTATGTACAATATATAGCACATAAATTATTGACTTCCACAAATTTAGATCATGACTATAACTCATGCATTGGAAGTAATAACTTCTAAATTGACTCTTTTTAATTTTTATTAGCAACTATACATAACATAGAAGCATTATTTTCAACAATATGTAAAATTATTTTATATATATATATAAACATTCTTAAGAATAATTGTTGTTTTTTTCTAAATTATGAAATCAAAATCTAAAACATGATTTTTGTCAAATTATTTTTTATTAAACTTATTTATTTTTTAAATAACTAGAAAAGTTATCAAATTATATTTCATTATTCTCCAAAAACACATATAAAATGTCAAGTTATAAAATATATATTACATAAGTTGTGTATGGAAGAAAAATAAGACTAATAGTTGCAATGCATGGTAGTCTTTGTCTCTTGATTCTCTTTGTATGAAGTTTTTCGCACACTGAAAGCTCTCATAGATAGCTAATTTCATACTCAAGGTCGATCTTATTGATTGATAAATACTTTCTTATTAACGAATTTTATTGCTAATATTTTAGTAATTGATTGACGATATATTGGTAATATTTTAATTTTAAATAATGTTTATCTTCATATTTTTGTCTTTCCGTTAGCCATTGACATTGGAAGTTGTTATTAATTGATAAATGTGTTCACATTAAAGGATTTATTGCTAATAT
Organism: Pinus albicaulis; assembly: GCA_034641835.2. Classification (NCBI taxonomy): domain Eukaryota; kingdom Viridiplantae; phylum Streptophyta; class Pinopsida; order Pinales; family Pinaceae; genus Pinus; species Pinus albicaulis. Next base: position 1,319,889,313 of record CM076580.1, on the reverse strand, counting down.
CTTAGTAAGTGGCTGATGTATACAATCATTTATTGGTAATATTTTAATTTTAAATAATGTTTATCTTCGTAATTTCTAATATATATTTGTTTAGGGACCACAACATTTGCGTTCAGTGTCTTCGGATGACCTGGAATAGGGAAGATTGCGTCAGCAGTGCGTGATCATAACTGACAAGGACAACCGACCTGATGATCCCAATGGCACCGAGATCACTGGTCACAATCACCCTTCGTATGAAGTCTTTACAGATGTCTCTGAACTCGATTTATAATCCCTATGTTGGCTCTACTACGGACGTAGATGGTCGTGTCGCGCCCTCTCTCAAGTGTCATCTCTCCATCACCTCACCCCTATCCGGCTCTGTCCTTTGCATCATGGCGCAACACTCCCCACCGCCTGCATTCAATCCTCGCCTCACGTCGTCTCGCTCCCCTAAGCTCTCCATCCTATATGATGACCCTTACCCTGCTCCCAGTCATCCCACTCTCTCTGGTTTTCATTTCACCCTGCTCCTCTTCGTCTTCTCGCTTTCGTTTCCATCCCCCATATTTATGGCCACGATACGAGGTTCCAGCAATTCCCCCAGGCGCGACAGAGGCCACGGGCGTGAGGCCTCCCGCTGGAACAAGCCGAGTGCTCCACCCACTACCAGGGCTGAAACTTCAACTAGGCGGGCTGCTCTGTCCTAAGCAACCGTCGTCAATCCAAACACCCAGGAGCATATTGAGAATTTGGAAGTGCAGGCCTAGGTCCTAAGGTGCAGAGTGACTATGAAGAGTGTTGACCAGGACTTCGAGTGGATCCCTAGTTCGGGCCTCACTGGGGCAAGGGAAAATATTTACAACAAAGCCATTGAACTTTACTAGCAGTTAAAGACCACCCTTGTCTTGACGATGCAGGAGAAAGCAGAGGTGAAGAAGACTCTGGAAAATAAAATTGATATGCTCACGGACAAGTTCATGGTTTATGTTGAAGCTATGCACCACTGCAAATTTGTTATCAATGATACCCACTACTTCTCCATGCAGAAAAAGTGCCCCCACGCTGGCAGACTCTCGCCCAATGTCAAGAAGGAAATGGTTGGCACCTCCTCCAACAACCCCGTAGCGCCTTCCACTCATGTTGTCAGTACCCACGAGATGCCTATCAGCTTGGATGAAGACCCGATAGAGGGATGAAGACCCTAAACACAGCTGTCAGAGATGGTTTATGTTCCTTACTGGTCTATGTTCTCTAATTGTTTATGTTACTTATCTACTCATGTCTCTAGGTTTACTGCTCAGTCTACATGCGTTCCAACAACGTAAATTTTTTCACGGTTCTTGGCCTTGTAAATTTTGTTACAGTTCTCCATAGCTCTGATCATTGTAAAAAGGGCCTCTCAAATGAAGAAAATGCATGTTTTTCTAACTCGGTGTTGAAGCATCTTCTCGCACCTTACAAACTTCAGCGTAGATATTGTTTCTGTCTTATAATATAATCTATCTTACTTACAAAAATATATATATTTGTTTAGGCTCTTGTGCGAAAGTGTTCTTTGTGCGGATCTCCGCACTATTCATTACACATTTTTTGTTTATGAGATGTGCGTAAGTGCATAGAAACTTCATTGTGAAAAAAAGAAGTTTTCAAATTTTCATTACGCGGATCTCTGCACTCTACACTAAAGGCTTTCATTGCTAATATTTTAGTATTAAATCATAATCCATATTTGTTGTTTGCAATAACATTGTTTATGTTTATATTATTGATAATATTTCAATTGTAAATAATTCATACTGTTGTTATTTAATTGTTTATGTACAAAACCACATTTCATTGAGAAAAATCTTTGTTTATGGAATGTGCCGAAGTGCAGAGAAGGTTAATTATGCAGAAGAAAGTTTCAATCTTTCATTATGTGGTTCTGCTCTCTGCAATGAAGGCTTTTATTGCTAATATTTTAGTATCAAAACATAATCTATATTTGTTGTTCACAACAATATTGTTTATTCTTATATTGTTGATCAATTTTAATTATAAATAATGCATGCTATTGTTATTTAATTAATTCATTGTGTGAATGAAGTTTTCAAGCCTTCATTGTGTGGATCTCGACACTTCGCATTGAAGACGTTCGTCGCTAATATTTAAGTGTTAAAACATAATGCATATTTGTTATTCAAAATGAACCGACTTACTTTGTTTTACCGCACAACACAGTTTATTTAGCACTCTCGTCTATGCAAAGGAACCTTAGTTCTTTCCGCACAATGAAATCTTGGGGAACTTCCGCAGAGAGCTACTTTTGTTCTCAATAACGTCTTTCGTTCAACTATTCAGTACGCATTATATTTAAAATATCCCTTCACACTTCCTTCATTTTGCACAAATTCCGCACATGCATTTGTTATCTGCATAACCTTCGCACATGCACAACATAGTGAACTATCAGAACTAATCTTCCTTTTTTGTGGCATATATTGTTATCTTGTTTCAATCACAAATGATTAGACATTGTGTGGAATGAAGATTGACATAAAATATTGCTAATATTTTAGTAAGCATTGACGTATATGATATTATTGGTAAAATTTTAAATGTAAATAATGTTTATCTACCAATGCCGTCCCCCCCAAAGCTCATACGCAAATATTCATAGCTCTATAAAATCAAAGCTCTATGCAACTTCTTTCCTGCACATACTTCGTCCTCCGCACAACGAAAGCTTTTAACATTAATTTCATCTTTTTTCAAATAAAGTTCTCTATGTGCCCCCGTTCTCCCATACATATCGTGTCCTCGTAGAGTAAAAGCTCTTCAGAATGAAACATAATAATATGAATTCAAAATTTGTTCATAGTTAAACTGATTAAGGTTTCCTCTGAGATCCCTGTAGAAATTTGTTCATAGTTAAACTAATTTGTTGATAATTTAATATTAATATTTTAGTTGTAAATAATGTTTATCTTAATATTATTTTTGCTAGAAGAGCCCTTTGGAGTACAAAACCGCATTTCATTGAACATAAGGTTTATTTATGATTATGTTCCTAAAATTAGTAAAAGGTTGATTGTGCGGATCTTTACTAATATTTTAATATTAAACACAATCAATATTTGTTGTTAGCAATAAGATTTTTTATGCCTATATTATTGATAACATATTAGCTGAAAATATGTATATGTTCATATTTCCAAATATGTTTCAAATCATGCACATGTGCGAAAGTGCGGAGGAGGTCCATTATGCAGAGGAAGCTTTCATTGTGTGGATCTCTGCACTTCGAACTAAAGGCATTTATTGCTAAAATTTTAGTATTAAATAATGCATACTTTATAATATATATTATTGATAATATTTTAATTATAAATAATGCATATTTTTGTATTTTCGAATATGTTTCAAGTTAGGCACATGTGCGGAAGTGCAGAGGAAACTTTTGCTGTGCGGATCTCCACAATTCGCACTAAAGACTTTTATTACTAATATTTTAGTATCAAATAATGCATACTTGTTTTTTGCAATAACACGGAAGCAAGTGTTGGACTTATACGATATTATTTCTAATATTTAAGTCATAAATAATGCATATCTCCGTATTCATTTTTGCTAGAAGAGCACTCTAAATTATTTTTCATAATATAGAGCCATTGCTTGCTTATCAAGCTCATAAATTTTCTATCTTTGACCACAAGTTTTGTTTATGGAAATTTTTCTGAAATTAGGCATTTTGTGGAGGAAGCTTTCAAGCTTTCATGGTATGGATCTCCACATTCTATAATAATCCTTGTTTTTGCAATAAGACCGAGACAAGCGGTGCATCCATACGATATTATTGGTAATTTTTTAATTACAAATAATGTTTTTATCGCTAATATTTTAGTATTGAATAATCCATATTTGTTGTTCCAATATTTTATTTATAAATAAAGAAAATTTGTGTATTCTCGAATGTCACTAGTCAATTGAGTAAAAGTTGAATTGCTTTGTAATTCAAAGAACATGTAACTGCATCAATGTTCATATCATTGAGCACAAACTTTGTTTATGGTTATCTTGTTGAAATTAGACACATCTACGGAAGTGAAAAGGAAGTCCATTGTGCCAAGGAAGCTTTCAATTTTTAATTGTGTGGATCTACGCACTTCACATTAAAGGGTTTTGTATATTTTTTCTCAAAACATGTGTGTGAATGTGGAGACTAAGCGTGGAAAAATTGAAAGCTAATATACAACATTGCATAATCACTTCAATATAGCCAATATAAATTATCAATTTCCATTTATCGAATTTAACATTGTTACCGATGAAATAGGTAACCTCACCTCAAAACGAAAACTCTAGCCCAAAAAGACTCAAAAAACATGAAAAAAAAAACCCCAAAAACAAAAAAAGTGTATTCCAGAACGCACTTGATTTTTTTTTAAGGTCAAATTTCAACATTTTATAAAATTATGTTAAAAACAAAATTGTTTCTTGAAAAAAGGATTGAAAAAACACCCTCAAAACAAAACCAGTTGATGTTGAAAAAAAAAAAAAAAAAAAAAATTAAAAAAATTAAAAAAATTGTGTCATATTTTGGACATTTTTAAAAATATAAATAACATTTTTTAATTTTTAAAATTCAAACATTAAAATAAACCTAAAATTTAAGGAAAATTTTAAATTTTAAAAATAAAAACATTTTAAAGCTTAGCATTTAAAAATATACAGGAATAAAAAAAATAAAAATAAAAAGAAAATAAAAATTTCAATTCAAACAAAATTTAAGAAAAAAAAATTAAAAATTAAAATTTCAAAATATATAGAAACAAAAAAATAAAAATAAAAACAAAATAAAAATATTAAAAAGAAAAAAGAAAAAGAGAAAAAGTTAAAAAAAGAAAGAAATTATAAAAAATAAAATATAGAAATTAAATTTAAAAAAGAAAAAGAAAATCTCATTTTAAAAAAAAACAAACAAACAAACATTATTTAAATTAAAAGTAAAAAAGAGAAATTAATTAATCATAAAAAATGAAAAATAAAATACAATAAAAATATTAAATTTAAAATATATATATATATTAAAAAAACAAATAAATTTTAAAAAATAAATTAAATTTAAATTATAAAAAATAACATATATATATATATATATATATATATATATATATATATATATATAAACTTAAATTAAAAATATATATATAAGAATTTATTAAATTTGACAAAAAAAAAATGTTAATATTAATATAACAAATTAAATTTTATATATATATATATATATATATAATTTTAACAAATAAATAAATAAACAAATAAATTTTGAAATAAAAAATAAATTTTAAATTTTAAAAATAATAATAATAATAAAATTGTTAAAATAAAAATTTAAAAAACTTTAAAAATCAATTAAAAATTAAAAATTAAAAAATATATATATTAAATAAAAAACAAATCAATTTGAAAATATTAACTTTAATTAAAAAATAAAAAAATAAAAATCTAATTTTAAATACACAATTTTAATTGAAATAAAAAATATATATAAAAGTTTTATGTAATTAAAAATAATAATAATAAAAAATTAAAAAATTAAAAAAACACACACACACACACACACAATTTATTATATTTTAAAAAATTAAATGAAAAAATAAAAATAATATATATATATATAATTTAATAAAAATTATTAACAAAATTTAGGAAAAAAAGAAGAAGAAGAGAGAATTAAAAATAATAATAAAATTAAAACAAATTAAATTTCAAATATAAAAATTAATAATTATATATATATATATATAAAGAAGAAGAAGGAATTTTTTGATCGTGGTGGCGCCGCCAATCGGCCTCCGCCGCCACCTGGGTGGCGGAGGCCGATTCCCGGAATCGACCTTCAGCCGCGGGAGGCCGATTCCCGGAATCGCCCTCCCGTCGCGGAAGGCCAATTCCCGGAATCGACCTTCAGCCGCGGGAGGCCGATTCCCGGAATCGCCCTCCCGTCGCGGAAAGCCAATTCCGGAATCGGCCTCTGCCGCCACTTGGGCGAGAGGCCGATTGGCGGCGCCACCACGATCAAAAAACTCTTCTTCTTCTTCTTCTTTAATTCGTAACATATATATATATATATATATATTCTTTAATTTTTAATATTTTTTTTTTTAAATTTGATTTTTATTTTTTATTTTTAATTCAATTTTTTTTATTTTAAATTTAATTTGTTTTAATTTTTTTTGTTTTTTTTAATTTTATTTTTAAATTTAATATTTTAGATTAATTATTTTTTAAAACTTAAAATTTATTTATTAAATTTATTAAATTTTAATTTAATTTAATTTTTTTTTTAATCTTTTAGTTTATTTAGTTTTTCATTTTTAAAATTTATAAATTGTTTCATTTAAAAAAAAAAAAAACAGTAAATTTAGGGATATTTGTTTTTTAATTATTTGCACGTGGTTTTTTTTCTTTTTTTCTTTTTCCTTTTTTTTTTCAATTTTAAATTTGGTTTTTTTTTTTTAATTTGTTTTTTTTGTTAATTTTAAAATTTGTATGTTTTTTTTTTCTTCTTATTATTGTTTTTTTTAATTTAATTTTTTTAATTTTTTTTTTTTTAATCTAAATTTTAATTTTGTAATTTTAATTATTTTTAAATTTTCTATTTTAATTTTTTTTTTTAATTATATGGTTTTTTTTAATTACTTAGAAAAAAAAATATTTTTGATTTTTTTTTAATTTTTTTTTTTGGTTAATTTTTGTTTTTTTCTTTAAATTGTGTGTTTTTTTTTCAAATTTTGTCATTTATTTTGATATATATATATATATATATATATATATATATATATATATATATATATATATTTTACGATTTATTTATTTTTTTGGTTTTTAAGTATATTTTTTTATCTAAGTTTTGTGTTTTATTACCAACATGAAAATCAGCACTCAAAAAAAAAGGTTGATGCTGCATCAATACGTTTCAAAATTAGCATGAAAATCACTAACATTTTAAAATAAATATTCATACTTCATAAATAAAAATATTAGTGTCAAAAATGTGCACAAAAAAAAGGGGTGATTCTGCATCACCACTTTTCAAAATCGGGTGCTTTTTATGCTACAAAAAAAAAGTAAGTAACAGTGCAGTTACCTATTTCATCAGTAACTGTGTTATTTAAGATTGACATTATTGTTTATAACATATTTTATTACGTAATTATTGTATTAATAATAGTTAACGTACAAAATGTTTGAAGCATTTAGTTTTGCTTCGCGGTCAAGTTGCATTAATTGTGCATTAGTGGGTTGTGTTTTTTGCAATTTTAACCAAATGTTCGAGGAAAATGCTCAATATTTCTATTTTTGCATCAAAACTCATTCTGCGGAAGAAGCTTGGAAGCTTAGATTGTGTGGATCTCCACACTTCGCATTAAAGGCTTTTATTTCTAATATTTTAGTATTAAATAATTCATATTTGTTGTTTGCAATAATACCGAGACAAGTGGTGGAACCATACCATATTATTTCGAATATTTTATTTCTAAATTTTGCTTTTATTACTAATATTTTAGTATTAAATAATCCATATTTGTTGTTTGCAATATTTTAATTATAAATAATGTGTATCTTTGTATTCCCTAATATTAGTATATAGTTGAGTAAATGTTTTTCAAAGTGTTGAGAAAATTATATCATTGAGCACAAGCTTTGTTTATGGTTATGTTGTTGAAATTAGGCAAATGTGCAGAAGTACGGAGGAAGTCCATTGTGTGGAGAAAGGTTTCAAGATTTAATTCTGTGGACCCCCACATTTCGCACTAAAATATTTTGTAGGTTTTTTCTCGGAACACATGCGTGCGTGCAAAGTCTATTTGTGGAAAAGTTCAAAGTTAACGCACAATCTTGCACAATCACTTTGTTTCCAATACGGTATCAATTTCCACTTATCAAATTTAATATCACATCTTATATTTGTTATTTGTATAGTATAATGTTAGTATTTATAACATATTTTTATTACATAATTATTGTAGATTTTCCTTTGGTAGTTGCAAGGAGCAGTGCAAAATTAATGAGACATAATGGTTGAAATCCGAAGCCCACCTAAAAGGGGTTATGGAAAGTTGAGCTATGGAGAGCTATGTTTTCACCAGTCATAAACATTAGTCGTAAACCTTCAATTCTACACCTATAAACAATGCACCGACACATAGCCCATATGTTAAATCACATGCAAAGTGATAGTTCTGCAAATGGACCTGATTATATTTCTTTGATGCAAGATTCAATCTATTTCGAATATTATTTCTTGACTAAATGTTTTCACACTCATTTCTATTATGTTATGTCTATATGAAAATGCAACATGGAAATGGAAAGTGTTATTCAGTCATAGTTTTCTAGTGATATTCAGAGTAAACTCGTTTTCTAGTGATATTCAAAGTATACTGGTTTTTTGGCTATAGCTTGTAGAATATATATATGATGAAAAATGTGTCTATCTTTTTTAATTATTAAAAATAAGAAATGATGAACAAAATGTCTATTTTTTAAAATTATTTAAAATAATGAAATATGATTGGAAAATTGGTAGAAGTAATGAGAAATTTATGAGGGGAAATTCTTTTACTTTGAATTTCTTATTCTCAATTATGCCGAGACATTTTCTAGTGCCATCCATCCCATTGCAGTGAGTGCCATCCATCCAATGTCCAAGATACGATGTGAATTCCTAATGCCATGTTCATTTGAATTCTAAGTTTGAATTTGAAAACCTACCCAAAAATATTCAGATTCAAAGTTTGAAAATTTAAACCCTCCAAACCATGATTTGATAGAACAACATCAACCACTTTTAACCATGTATATTCTCGGGCAGTCGATCTTGTTGTTCTCTGATGGCTCTTGTAGCGGTCTTAGGTACCAAAAATACAATAAGAATTATGTTCAACTGGAACAACTAAGATTCCTATGAACACTTCTATACCCAATTCAATTAATAATACAACAGACCCATATGGGTGGGTTGTAATACCTTGAATACTAAGACCTAAAAATCCAACCCTAAATTTACTATCTACTAAAGCTAAATGAGAATATTTGAGAAGTCCTCCCCATACATCACCAAAATTCAAATACAAACAGAAAATCCAAACTGCCAACACACTTTTGTTGGAAAGCACTGTCACAGGGTTTGGATTTTTGAAACGGTAATGATATACATACATAATATTTCCTGGCTTGGGATTGAATGATGTATGCTTTGTCATTCTATATTTTGCATTTAAATCACGCATTTAAAGCATTGATGTTTATGGTTGATTTGAATTCTAGTGTTTAATGTAGAAAAAAAAAAATAGAGTATTAGTTTTTGTAGCATCAGATGTGTTCTAGCCACAGAATTTGGTGGAGATGCTAGAATACATGAGATATCCAAAACCCATAAATAGTTTCTGGAAATTCCACCTATAAGTGTCTTAATTAGATTATTAACCGATTTTTAAATATTCCCTAAATCTAAACTTAGGGAATATGGTTAATTAATCAGTATTAATTGAGATAAGGTGAGAATAGTCTAGAAACTCACACGGATCGATCCAGATATGATCCTAGCCATTGTTTAAGTTTTAATCTTGGTCGTTGGTGCTCCAAAAGTGGATTATAAGAAGAAATCGATGTGGTGATGGAGAATAGACTTGAGCAGATCAATTTCGTTGAGAGATCGATTTCCAGAGTAGCAACAATCAATTCCTGAAGATAGCTAGAGATCGAAGAATTGAGTGAGAAGCAGAGAGAGTGAGGTCGGAGGAGTATTTCCAAATCCAATGAGTGCATTAGTAGAGAGGTCGAGATTTCTCTAAGAGGTTGTGCAGAGGCTATGTAGAAGCCTCAGAAGGCAGTTCGATTTGCTGAAAGGGGAAGACGTCTTCAATTACAGAGGTCGGGAAGGAGTCCACAATGTTGGAGAAGAATTTTCCCAGCCAGCAGCAGTCCATACTTCTTGATAGCGGCCTATTCAGGACATACGCAGAGCAGGCAGCTGTAGAGTGATGTAGGGCTTGTGCAAGCCCAGTTGGACGGCTTGCTTTTCATAGGTAGTCTAGTGTCAGAATTGCATGGAGTTTGGGTAAAATTCCCTCTAGTATTTTTTCCAGTATTTTTCTCTACAGGATAGCCAGATTTTGGCATCCAGATTGTACTTAGAATTTTCTCACTGCTGCATAATAATAAAAACCCTCACTGTTGCACCGATTTTCCCAAGTTGGGTTTTTCCGGGGACATTTGTCCAAAAATAATTGTCAAATTTTATATGTGTGTGTTAGTAATTTCATAGCTTCCAATGCTATTTATTTTCCATTGGATTTTATTTGTGAAGGTTGCAATGTGTTTATTTCGATATTTGTCGTAGCAGATAAATTGTTAAATAATGATCAGTTAGGAGAAATAATACTAGTTGCTGCAATAGGATTTCAGTAGTGAAATTTTCAGATAGACATGCCTTGGAAATTGAGTTTTTGTATAGTTGATAAGGAACTCCTGCCTACTTTATGTAGGAAGGAGACAAGCAACTTTGGTTTGCATCAAAACAAAGTTTATCCTACTTGGCTGGCAGGTGATATTATTAGTCTCGATTCCATTTATTTTTATTTTTAGTTTGAAATTATTATTGATGGGAAAGGAAATGATGATTGCATTCAAGAACGGGAATGATGATGGTAGTCCTGGAACATGAAAGGATATTTATGCTTATATTGCTTGGATATTTGTATATCATTGGTAGGAAGCATTTATTCTAAAATTCTTTGATATAGAGATTCTCTGAATATTTTTGGCTAATCACGTACATGTTGAGGAAAAATTTGTGATTGTAATTTAGAAACCCGATATCCAAGCAGATGAAGTAGCATGTATGATTTATTTTATTATCTGCTAATCAATAGGGACATTATTTCACTGTTTTTTCTGGGATGATACTTTGAACTAGTTGAACATGTGTGTTTCCATTTGGATTACAAGTTGTTGATCCAACAACATGTGTTGTATATGCTTTTGTAGAATCCAGGTTGCTAGAAAAGCAACCATAGAGCATGGAGGGTTTGAAGGCAGAAGGGATAAATAGAAATAGGCGATGGTAGATAACAACACTAGTGAGCTTTGATGGACTGTACTTGATCACTACTGAAGAAAAAATAATTCAACCATGAAGAATGCCAGATTTTCCATCTAAAATGTTTTGATAATATATTTCACGTCTCATCGGTACAATAGAGTATTATTAGGATTACTAGGATTCAGTGTTATCAGAACCGAACCGGTTCTGAAAAAATTAGTTAGTCCCATCGGTTTGGAGGCAAAACTCGTCTGAACCGGAAAAGACCGGTTCAGTACTGAACCGACTGGTTTGGTACTGAACCAGTCTGGGCTGATTTGGTGACTAGTTCTGCCAGTCTGTAGGGCCCATGATCGCACGACCTGGGCATTAAAAAATTTGTTTTTATTTTTATTTTTTTAATTTTTATTATTCCTAATTTCTAATCCTACTCTACCACAAACCCCCACCCCCTTAAAGCTATTTAAACACCCTTGCCCCCTCTATTTCACTCACACTATTCATTCCAATCTCTGAAACAAGCAACGTTGTCTTGGGTGACTTTGATCCAAAATCAAAATGGGTTGTGGAGAGTCAAGCACCAGCATTTGACAATGAATACCTTTCTTGGTTTGACTTGGACCCACCTCCACAAGATGCAAAGATGGATATATCAGAAGCACCAGTAGCAGCTTTAGGGCCAAGGGAATCAAGCCATAATCCCGTTGCAGACTTGGATGCTACTCATTCTTCAAATGAGGATGAGGGGGGTGATCAAGAATCATATGATGATTCTGATAATGATTGATTATTTTATCATTGATTTGTTATAGTTGTAGCTTATAGTATTGTAGGTTGTAGTATAATATTATGATATATCATGTTATTTTGGACTATAAAGGCCTCTTGGAGCCTGCTTCTTGATGTTTGTAATACTTTTGGTTCAACGATGTGTTGCACTAAGTGATATTTTGGTTATATGTACTATTAATTGCTATATAAATTATAACTTTTGCATATTTGTGTATACATGGTTTGGATTCATATGGATGCACATGAATATATCTATTTTTTCTTTAAAATATGAATATTTTGTGTGTTTTTGGAAAGCCATTTTTTTTTGTTTTTTGCTTCTTCTTCTTCTTCTTCTTTTTTTTTCCTGGTTCTGACCGGTTCCTGGTCCATAAGATTTTCTGCTTCAATGACCAGTTCAATTCTGATAACATTGATAGGATTACAATGAGGAAAAGTGATTTAAAGCAGGAAGAATGCTAGATTTTCTGAGGCATTTTTGAAGCATTTTTTGAAGCATATTTGATTAATGTCACAAAGGATTATTTCAAAACATAAAGGAAGTGGTGTGATTCAAATATTTACCACTTTGATGTGTCGATCTACCTTCATATTCCTTCAGTAATATGAGGAGGAATACATATGAAGTGGGAGATGTAAGCTTCAATATTCAATTGCTTTAAGATTGTAGACTCCTGCAAAGGTTTATTATCAATTGATCAACTAAACTGAATTTTGGAGACTATTATGCAACCCAGTGACAAAATTATCAATTTGAGCTAATTACCATGGCCACCATTTGTTCTGACATGCATTCTTTTGGAGAGACGTAGATAAAGTCATTGATCTGTAATAAAGTTTGAACTAGCAACCAAGTATGAACCAACTCTTATTAATATTTGATTACCCATTATAGTATATTTTTTGTACTAATTTCAGCATGAAGGGTAATATTCTCTAGGAGTAGAGAATGCGATAATGTATGTACTTTCTAATACTCAACAAGGTATTTTATTAAATAGATATATACATTAAAGGTTTACTTACACCCTGACTTACTTACATATGTAAGTAAGTCATTCTACCTTTGGAAGCTAGACTTCCTCATATTTGATAGCTATAAACATTGCAACAATGCCCACTAATGGCAAAGTCCTCCTTGTAACTGAACTGGTTGGCTCAATATTGAAATGGTCTGGACCGGTTCGGTGGCTGGTTCCGCCGATCCGTAGGGCCCACGACTGTGCAACCTAAGCATTAAAAAATATCTTATATATATTATCTTTATTATTATTATTATTATTATTATTAGTATTCCTAGTTTATAACCCTACTCTACCCCCACCGTCGCCCCCCGCCCCCCTCCCTCCTAAAGCTATTTAAACAACCCCACTCCCTCTATTTCACACATACAATTCATTTGAGTCTCTGAAAAAAGCAACATTGTCTTGGGTGACTTTGATCCAACATGAGAATTGATTGTGGAGAGTCAAGCACCAACATTTGACAATGAAGACCTTTCTTGTTTGGACTTAGACCCACCTCCACAGGATGCAAAGGTAGATATATCAGAAACACTAGTAGCAGCTTCAAGGCCAAGGGAATCAAGCCATAATCAAATTGCAGACTTGGATGCTACTCATTCTTAAAATGAGGATGAGGATGATGATCAAGAATTAGATGATGATCAAGAATCAAATGATGATTCTGATGATGATTGATGATTTGATCATTGATTTTTTGTAGTTGTAGCTTGTAGTATAATACTATGATCTATCATGTTATTTTGGACTATAAAGGCCTTTTAGAGCTTGCTTCTTGATGTTTGTGACATTTTTGGTTCAACAATGTTTTGCACGAAGTGCTATTTTGGTTATATGCACTATTACTTGCTATATAAATTATAACTTTTGCATATTTGTGTATAAATGGTTTGGATTCATATGGATGCACATTATTATATCTATTTTTTCTTTAAAATACAGATATTTTATGTGTTTTTGGTAAACCGTTTATTTTATTTTATTTTATTTTAATTTAATTTAATTTTAATTTTAATTTTATTTATTTATTTGTTTTTCTGGTTCCTGGTCCACAAGTTTTTTTCGTCCGATGACCGGTTCAGTTCTGATAACATTGCTAGGATTAAAATGAGGAAAAGTGATTTAAAGCAAGAAGAATGCTAGATTTTCTGAGGCATTTTTGAAGCATTTTTGAAAGCATCTTGATTAATGTCACAGAGGATTATTTCAACAACATAAAGGAAGTGGTGTGATTCAAATCTTTACCACTTTGATGTGTCGAGATGCCTTCAGTAATCTGAGGAGGAATACATATGAAGTGGGAGATGTAAGCTTTAATATTCAATTGCTTTAAAATTGTAGACTCCTGCAAAAGTTTATTATCAATTGCTCAACTAAATTGAATCTTTGGAGACCATTATGCAACCCAATGATAAAATTATCAGTTTGAGCTAATTACCATGGCCACGTTCTGACATACATTATTTTGGAGAGATGTAGATAAATTCATTGATCTGTAATAACGTATGCACTAGCAACCAAGTATGAACCAACTCTTATTAATATTCAGTTACCCATTATAGTATTTTTTTGCACTAATTTCAACATGAAGGGTAATCTTTTCTAGGAGTAGAGAGTGCGACAATGTATGTACTTATGAACAGCTACCGTTTATATATATATATATATATATATATATATATATATATATAGATATATATATTTTTATGGATGTTAGTAAGTCATCCTACCTTTGGAAGCTAGACTTCCTCATATTTTCTAGCTATAAACATTGCAACAATACCCACTAATGGAAAATTCCTCCTTTAAACACTCTGAATAGAAAGATATATATCATTGATATTCATTGTGAGATACAACTTCTCTACAATTTGTTAAAATTTTAGATGCACCTAAATTTTTTAAGATTTTGAGTCATGGCTAAGGAATAGTCTATATAAATCTCTTTTAGATCTAAGTTTAATGACAAATAAAACTAACATAAGAACAAAATTGTACCTTCATCAACCAATCAGTCACATTTTCCCTCATATTTACATTGATTTTAACCCGATTTCTCATATCATTCTTCCACTTCAACTCTGGTGTTGACGCATGCCTAGAGCTTCAAAGGACTTCTAGCTAACATGCTTCTAAATACATAACCCTCCATAAGTGATAAAGAGTAATTCATATTTTTATGTTGTAGTTCATTTTTAACAAATTAGAATTTGGAATGATTTTGTAAAGTATTACCAAGGGTGTTTTTGTAAAGTTTAATAAAGAGTTGCTTGTTAACATGCTAAGTGTTATTCAATTCAAATATCCACTCACTTCTTTTTGTGATTAGTCTTCTCAGGTTTGGAATTCATTTTAAGCTTCTTTTCTTGAAAAAGGTGAGTTAAATTAATATGTGCTCTATTCTTAGACAAAGTCTATATGAATCCTAACTTCCATCCATAGTGTTGTCGCTCCTAGAGACAGCCTAGAGTTGTGATAGACCAGTGCCTATGACATCTTAGCATAGCAAGGAGCGTATAATATAATGTATGAAGTTGTCAACTTCAACTCACATGCTATCTCTTGTAAATAGGGAAATATGATTTAAATGGTACCAAGACCCTCAGAAAGTGTCACAGGGAAAAGAATACTACAGAGGCAAGATGCAAGATTCCAATATAAAGGCATCAGACAGTTAAGAGACAATTTAATGTAAAGAGGACCAATTCAAGTAATATGTCACAGAAATCAATTATTAGAAGGGGTGGGCTTGTGAAAGAAATATCAAGAAGATACTAGTTATCATTGGGCTGATATCCAGATACACAACATAGCCATGCATGGGCTTACCAATCTAAGAATCCATACACAACAATGGCGTTTTAAAAACACCCTCCCAAAGAAAATAATATAGCAGAAATACGGTTTAGATGAATAATGGAACAATATATCATGCATGAGCCATATTTAAAGCGCTTGACTGATCCGAGTATGGGTATCAACTAGGATAAATCCTTACCAAAAATAAGTGAGCCACTCGCATTCTAGAAACATGATACAAGAAAGATGGATGAAATGAAATGTTGTATTAAAATAACACATAAGGGAAGGTTACATACTGTGAAATATCAAAGACCAGAATCCTCTTAAACGGATAGAACTCCTCCTCACTGAGACCCTATGGGCTCTGAGCCTTCATACAAGAGTTTTACAAACTGTATACAAAAATCCTTTCACTGCATAATTTTCTGATAAAATCTGGAACCTTTCATAATCTGTTCGTTGGGGTTTTTATAGGAAACAAAGAAGACTAATGAAGAAAGTGGGTGATGAACATTTAATTGTATCATTAAAACAAAATGGCGAAGACGTGCACGCCCATACTGCTGAATGGTTTTGAAGTGTTGCATGTATTCTGAGGTCGGCGTTCTGAAATAAATGCACTGGATGAAGATCTCTTCAGGAACACGGTAAAGGAGTAAAATCATATAAACATTCCGTCCTTTCCTGAAAGAAAATGGTGCTGAAAAGAAAGCCTTGAGGTATTTTTTTATTCTGCTTAGTACCCTCTGCCTTCTAACTTTGAATTAAGGCTTGAAACATTCAATGTTGATCGTTGAATTCCTCTGATCTCCCGCTGGTACTCTCTGCCGCAACATTAATATCTCCGATTGCGAAATCTGTGCTTCGAATTACCCTGGAGGGTTAGATAGATTTTACCCCTGCTGCTTTAATGAAAACCGTGTCGTAAAAGCTTCCCAAGCCTTGCTCCATAAATTTTTCCTCTGAAACATGGTCCTTTCTGCGATCTCTGCTTCTGTAATAGAGGCTGAGAATAATAGCAATTTTCCGTCGCTACAACCCTGCAAAAATCCGCAAACTCGTTAAGAAAACCATGCGTACGGGGGTGATTATGGAGGACGGGAGAACAATGGCGCGGCGGTGGTGGAACAATGTTTTATGCGTAAAAACGGTGAAAAATGCAATGGTATGGTGTATAATAGGGTTTGGTGGAGAAATGCATCGTGGGCCGTTTGATCATGGTCTATAGGCGTAGATCAACAGCGGAGATCGAACAGTGGAATAATATACGACTACGGGCGGAATGCATGTGAAACATTAAAACTTAAATGCAAAACAAGGAACTTTGATTATAAGCGGAAATGTGAGGAAATGCATGAAATGTAATGAAATGGACGTGTGAGGCGGGACCCATATGGAATCGCAATCGGAAACCGGAGCGGGAGGAGGTGGATATGCGATTGCGATGGGGAAGGAACTTGCGATGCGATGGTCGGAGGGGAAATGCGACGTGATCAATCGCATCACAAATGTTTGCGATGATCGATCGGGAGGCTTAACATAAATGTTGCGATGGGGGAGGAACATGCGATGCGATCAATCGCATCGCAAATATTTGCGATGGACCGATCGGGAGGCTACACATGAATGCTGCGATTACGATGGTGCGATTAGCACCTTAAGGGTCAGCGCTCGGTTTCAGGTTAAGGGCATATGTGGGGAAGTGGTTGGGGCTTGCGGTAAAGGGGCTAGGCCTTATATATGTTTGAATATGGGTTTTTTGGGCCTTTTTATGCAGTTTCGAGATTAACGAATGGCAACGATAGGCGGAAAAAGGGATCTTTTGGGACAAAATGAGCGAGCTTGAGGGGTGTAGGCGAGGTTGCCTATCTAAATTTCTAATAGAATGCTAACATGATCAACACATAGATCTCAATTTAATTTCTTGGATTTGTTAATCTCAAAAATGTGTTATATAAGGAGTGCATTAACTTAAAATCATCCATATTTTCACTTGCTACGGGTGATAAGTGATAAAGGGAAATTCTTGTATTTTAGCACATTATAAAATATTCACATTCTATTTATTCAAAATTAGAAATAGAAGAAAGAAATCTTAGATTTTAATTGAATGTTTTATGTTGAAATAAAACAATTATTCTTCACATAGGTTACTTTAAAGATGACCTCAAGTAAGCGTATTCGTTTTCAAGGCATTATCATTTTAGTGATTTTATCCTTCTAGATAATTTTACTTCCAGACATTTAGGTTTCTTCATTAATTAAAAGTGAGCATAGGAAAATTGTGTAGAGGTGTGTCTTGGTTCAATGACATCCTTTTTGAATTGCATCTAATAGTAATGTGCATACTAATTGTGTAGAGGTGTGTGCACTCCATGTTGGTGGAATAAAACACATATTCTTCACATAGGTCCATGTTGGAATATAAAACTTATTTGTGTGGAGGTGTGTCTTGGTTCAACGACTTCTTCTTAATTGTATCTCATTACAGTAATGTGCATACTAATGTGTAGAGTTGTGTCTGAATTATCTATGTAATTATAGTAATGTGCATACTAATTGTGTAGAGGTGTGTGTATGAATTGTCTTTATACACTTATACACTTATTCTTCACACACGTTACTCGAAAGAAGATCTCAAGTAAGGCTTCACTTTTTTAAGGCATCATCCTTATCCTTCTAAAGATATTACTTCTCATCATTAGAATCTTACTTTCAAACATTTAGATTTCTTCATTAACTACAAGTAGGCATAAACAAAGTATGTAGAGGTGTGTCTTGGTTCAACGACATCTTTTTTTAATTGTATCTAATAGTAAAGTGCATACTAATTGTGTAGAGACGTGCCTCTGAATTGTGTCTAATAGTAATGTGCATACTAATTCTATAGAGGTGTGTGCACATTTTGTTAATATGTATATGAGGTTAACTCTGTACATCATTAATAATAGGTAGGCATAGGAAAACTGTGTAGAGGTGTATATGAGGTTAATTATGTATATCTTTAATTATAGGTAGGCATAAGAAACATCTTTTTTGAATTGTATCAAATAGTCACATGCATACTAATAGTGTAGAGGTGTGTGCTCTACTAACGTTTGTAGCTCTTTGGGATAGTTTTAATTTCCTCAAAAGTGGCTTCCATGCTCAACTCCTCTCCATGAGGTTTGAATATAAGACATAGCGGAAACCAAACCCCACACAAACAAAATAGTTTATATATCATAAGTTAAATATTTGAATATGTTATTAAATCTTCTTTATAGAAAATTATTTTTAAGTATTCATTTAAGTTAAAGTTTGATTTTAATTGAAAATTATAAGAATAAATATTAATTTTTAAATATATATATATATATATATATATATATATTTTACAAATAATAACATAATTGTAAAAATCTTAATATTTTTAAATATTAAATTAATTTTTAAATATGTTAACTCATTTTAAAATAAAATAATAGGAAAGAACAAAATAATTGTTTTAAAAGAAATAAACTAATTTTTTCGTTAAAATTGTAATTTTATTTCAAATCCCTCCATGCATATAAATAATGAAATATTGTGTAAACTTTTTAAAATTTTCACTTTATTATAATATTTCAAATCTACATCTCAAATATTGCTTCATTATAATATTTCAAATTTACATGTCAAAGATGGGGTGAATAGGGAAGGGCACCCAACTTACTTCTTAATAATAATTGTCCTTTCGAATTCATCGTGCATGAGCTCAATCACATGCACATTATGGGGAATGTGAAGGTTAATAATGGGATTTGGTTGATCTTTAAGCCATTTATGAACGTAATAGTGATTACCGGGTCATGTTATTGCTCGAGTTCTTTGACTTAATGTGAAAGGTGCACGATGATATGATTTATGGATATATTTTGAATTTCTCGTATCTTTGCTTTCGTAGTTGTGGGCAACCCTCTTTTCTCACACACAACCCTAGTTCTCTACACTCTCTATTAGCTCTTGGTTTTTTCCATTATGGTCTAAGTTCTATGCAAGGAATTTTAACATGTCATAAGATAATACTTCTCACTTCAGTTGTTGAAGCAAAGCTGGTTCCTCTAGTTTTAATGTGAAAATGCAGAGACCTCTACTTGTGAAGAGTATCTTAGTAGCTCTTCCACACGAGTGCAAGCACAGGTCAAGGAGTCAACTAATGTTTTATTGTGAGTAAGCCTTCCCTCATATACGGGATGAAATTAAGACAACGAAGAATGCAATTTGGAGGGGAATGTGACCTTATCTTTGATTGGGATATTAATGTTGAATAAGGGAACTAGATCTAGGACAAAGGGAGCATGAGGGCACGAAAATTTAAATATTGGAAAAATATGGACTTATATTCGCACATGAAAATGTTCATGGGAAGTTATTGATGGAAAGAGATGAAGCTAAGGGAGAAATTATGTTACAATTAAATATAATTCCACTTTGGCTACTCAATGTTGTTCCAAGACTTTTGTAACTATTGGCTCAACCCTTGGAAAAATATGGACTTATATTCGCACATGAAAATGTTCATGGGAAGTTATTGATGGAAAGAGATGAAGCTAAGGAAGAAATTATGTTGCAATTAAATAGAATTCCACTTTGGCTACTCAATGTTGTTCCAAGACTCTTGCAACTATTGGCTCAACCCTTCCACGAGCTGCTGCCTATTTCATAATTGAATAGTTTTATATCTTTGATATGTTTTTAGTCTCTGCATTTATAATAATTAGGGAATATGATTTTTTTTGAGTTGTCAATAGTATTTTTGAGCACTCAGTCTTATATATTGCTTTTATTTTAATATTGAACTTATTTTAGAGATTGCACACAAAAAAATATATTCCAACTTTGCTAGTTTAGTCTCTTTAATGACAAACCCTATGTCACAAGGTTTATTGAACTTCAATCTTGAAGTTTGAATTTTAGCGAACCTTAAAATTTTTTTGAGGTTCGACAAACCTCATTGAACCTCATAGCCATTGACCAAGTCCATAGATCAAAATTGATAACCTCATGTCACAACTCAAGCTTGTAATTTATCCTTGCAATTTACATGTTTGCTATAACATTTTTTATGTTTACTGATGTTGATTTTTTAATATATATATATATATATATATATATATATATACACACACACACACACACACACACACACACACACACAAACCTAATAGCGAACTTCATCAAAAAAGACTTAGTCTAACTTAGAGGCGAAATTGCCTTTTTCACTGGAATTCATCAAAACGTGGGATACAATTTTAAGTTTTTTCATCAAAAAAGACTTAGTCTAACTTATAGACGAAATAACTTTTTTTCACCGGAATTCATCAAAATCCGGGAATGCAATTTCAAGGTTTTTTTGTTATTTAAAATACTTTTTTGAATGCATAAATAGATTCAACACCCTCAGAAATTCATGGGGCAATCAAATTATGTAGATTAAACAATTTAAACTTATGTTTTTAAAAATATCTATTGGATTTTGATTAAAATTAACCAGAAAAAATGTCGAGAAAAGGTCATTTCGTTTATAAGTTAGACGACTTAGTCTAGCTTATTGACAAAATAACCTTTTTCACCGAAATTCATCAAAATCCGACAATACAATTTCAAGATATTTTGTTATCTGAAATATTTTTTTGAATGCATAAATAGATTCAACACCCTGAGAAACCCATGGGACACTCGAATTATGCAGATTAAATAATTTAAACTCAAGTTTTTAATTTTTTCTATCAGATTTTGATTAAAATTAACTAGAAAAATGTCATAAAAAAGGTCATTTCATCTATAAGTTAGACCACACCATCAAAAAATTCGAACTCGAATTAAACCTAATCATTGTCGAATTTAAATTTGAACCCGAACCATGTAACATTGAACAAACTAATAACATTAATCGTTACTATTTAAATTTCAATAAAATACTAACATTATGTCAAATTTATAAAATTATAAAAACTAATTTATTAAAAATATAAATTTTGAGAAAATAAATTTTGAACCAGAAAGATAATACTATTTCATAATTAATTAAAATCATTTAAAACAAATTATATATATAATAAACCAAAATACATATACACATTTTGATATAATCAATTTAATTTTTTCTAAAACATTTGAATTTGAATTTAATATTTGGCCAAGATTATCTATTGGATTAATTTTGGCAGCTATCATTATGTATGGGGCTTATCTGACAGGAACCCAATCCGCCTAAATAATTATTAATAAAAATCTTTGGAGTCTGATAAACTAGATCCTAACAAAAAAATTTTGAACTTCGGGTCTCTTAGTCTTTTACGAATTTCATATCACTGCAATCACCACTACTCATAAAAACATAAATATCAATAATTTAACATAATATTTAATAAAAATAAAAATTTATTGAATATCAATTAATTTTGGGTTCGAATAAGAAAGTGTGTTTGGATACGAGAGTGAAATAGATGATATTCTTTACTAATCCTAAGTACAATTTGAAAATAGTACAAACTAGCAATTGCACCATATGTTGTAAAGGAAATGCTGTAAAGCAGTGAGATAGGAAAGAGTAGTATAGAGGAAATGCTCTCACTTGACAACTACAGAGAGTAAACAACAGATATGATGAAAGTCAAGACCATGAAAAAGGAAAGCCAAAACAAATAACATGATTAAACAAATCATCAATATTAAAATTCTAGAGAAATGAGCTTCTTTGATTTTCCAAAAGCTTCTTTCTGCAGATCATTTATACTTAGTGGAAAATTGCTTACTGTTCAAGGGTGATGACTATTTAAATTTATCACATATATACCTTCCTCTCCACTGAATAATAGTGGCGATTCTAATGCCCGTTTGCGTTGCTCTCGCTCTTTAGCGTTGAAGTTTTGAAACCAGTAGAACACGTTTTTTGCTTCGAATCACCCGTAGTTCTTTAGAAGGGAAGTGATTCTCTCTTTATCCTCCACGGTAGGCGACTGAACACGTTTTTGCCTTCGAATCTCTCATAGTTCTTTAGAAGGGAAGTGATTCTCTCTATATCCTCCACAATGGGCGACTGCATGCCATTTCTGTAAATATGTTCTAGGATTTCCTTTTGCTGCGCTGTTGGCTTCCATCTCGTACTCACACTTTCAGTGGTGCTGTTCTCTGTGATTCCGCATTAAAAAAACATAACAAGATAAATAAGTAAATCACCAAGTCGATTATTTCTAAAACGATTTTTCTCTGTAACGGATTTGTAATAACCATATTTAATCCTAAGATAAATACTATTTCAATTGTCTAACATCAAAATCAATAGTGCACAATAATGCACCTTGCAGTTTGAGAGAATTGTTAAAAAAAAACGCTTTACAACGTAATTAATTACATTAAATTTGATAAATAATATTGAAAAATTGTTTTAAAAAAACACACTTTACAACGTAATTAATTACATTGAATTTGATAAATAATATTGAAAAGGCAAAAAATATAGCTAAAATATTGAGAATATCTGACCAATATTAAGATTTTAAAAAAATAGATATTTTACGGATTATTAATGTTAATATGTTTTTCAAATATACTAATCCCATATGAGAAGGTAACCGTAACATAAAGATAAATTTTCAAGCGGTTAACGTTTTGCCAACCTCGTAGATAAGGATTACACACGAGGTTTGAAAATTCAATTAAAAGAAAATAGAATATCGCGCTCTTATCATAATTGCAGATCCCAACGAGATTTGGAACATTAAAGTAAAACAGTGTACTCTTATCACAAGGGATGAGATATTTCCATTGATAATCGGGAAGAGCAGGGTATATAACTAGCCGTAGGAGACCCACAGAGGCGTGTTCTTGAATATAACAATGGAGTTAGTCAATGCAGTATCTTTGATCCTCTCAGTTGCTCTACCTCTTGGGTTGGGATTCCTTGGAAGCTTTGCAGGAGATGTTGGAGTCAGTGGTACTGCACTGTATTTTAAATCGTTATTTCTGTAATTCGAGATTTTATCATCTTTCATAGTATTCGGCACAATTGATTTGGGTCAGCATTTTGTGTTTCATTCAAGTGAATTTGATATGGGTCTGCATTATTTGTGTTTTATGCAAGTTTAGTTATGGAGGTGTGCATTATTTTTATTCTCTTCAAGGTAATTTGATTTCTGTTTGGCGCTAAGCACTTGTCTGAAGTTGGACTTTGGATGTGCAGACTGGTACAAGCGGCTCAAGAAACCACCATGGACTCCACCTGTAAGCAATCTCATTATCTACCAGTGTTTACAGGAAATTACGGTTCTCAGATTAGACTGCTTGATGGCCAAGGCAGACTTAATTGGCAATACATGGGACTTGGTCAATATAGGCTTAAAGCTGAAATGGAATTTTCTTTCGAGCTTGTGCTGGGTTTTGATTTTCTATATTTTTGGTGTAGAATTGGGCTTTCCCTGTTGCGTGGACAATATTATATATAATGATGGGTGTGGCTGCTTGGTATGTTTGGCTCCATGGAGGTGAGTTTTAATTGTTTGTTTTTTTTTCGCTTTTCATGTTTGAGGTTTGATTTGGGATCCTGTTTTTTTGGAAGAAAGATTGGGTGGATAATAAAGGCATGTCATCGGAATGGAAACAACTGGACAATTAACTTTTATTTTTAATATGGCATTGTCAACAGTCTGCTTCATGCAGGAGGTCCCAAACATATGCCAACATAGATAAAAGAAGACGAAACAATCAAGTTATAAATTATAGGGTTTATGGCACCTTGCTCATTTGGTGAAAGTGGGGTTTTGTGATTACTCCCACTAGGGTTCAAGCTTTTGGGTGACCTTTGTGTTTCTGCTTGTGCTTTCCTGCTGTAATGATTAGGGCTAGTTGCAAATCAAGGGCGAATTTGGTAGAGTAGAAATTCATTGGCTCCTTTGATGAAAGAATTTGAAATTCAAATGTATAAGCTGGCTACAGTATTGTTAATTTTCCTAGATTGGGGAGGGGCAAACTTGCTGCATCAGGATAATGCAAAATCAGCCCAAAAAATGTTATAAATTATAAATGCTACATACACATAACATGTAAACAGACATAAGCCGTGATTTAAAAACAATTTTACCATGGTTATCAAACACATGATCCACGCCAAAGATGATGCACGTGCCAGCTGTAAGGTTGGGTATCAATCAAATATTTTGTTTGTTTATTTATCTGAATTTTCATTATAATTTTTAGAATTCAGAAGATGACATCCAAGAATGAGGTGTGCTTTTATATTGGGGCTAAATTGTTTATATCGGTTGTAAGTTTCTCTGAGAAACATGTCATGAAGTTGACACTGCACCACATAACATGGATCGGCCACTACACAATCTAGCAATCTAGCAGGGGTACCTAAGGGACAACTACTAGACCAATTGACAACAATGGGACACCTCAGTTAGTGTCCCCTACTCTTTATGGACTTTCGCCAATGGGAGGAGTCCCGATATGAGGGAAATCACTATTAATGATAGAACCGATGACTAGTCACTAGGTATGATGTGATTTCCAAGGCCCATTCAAAGGGGAGGCTCAAATAAAAGCTCAATGCTTCAAGAGAAGCAAAAAGGCTCTCCAAGAAAGACCTATGAGGAGACCTAGACCTAGGGTTAATGATATCCAACGATGACAAGGAGACCGAAGGTCAAGGCTCCTAAGACGATTAGGACCTCTCAAAAAGCTTTGAATGATGCTTATATGCCTTCAAATAGACTTTCGCTATCCTTTAAAAGCCTAGAGTGGGACCACACAAGACCTAGGGTTTATATATAATCTTGGGAGAGGACTCTTCAAAGTGCTTTCTAGGTCAAGGTGGGATGGGAGAAAGGGTTTAGAATGATATATTCTACCAAATAGTATTTGCAAAACCCTCAAGGAGGCCACTAACCAAGACGTTCAATATGATTTTCAAAAATATGACTAGGGCTTGACTTTTCTCCCAATTCGACCGTGGGAACGGGCTCAAATTTGGAGGATTACTAGGGGAAATAACAACGCAGTAGCCTATCCAAACAGTTTTGCAAAGTCACTCTTACAATGAAATTTACATCAATCCCTAGTTAGCCATCTAGGGTTAGGGCTTAAATTTAGAAAGAGGAGAAAAAGAGAAAGAAAAAGGGGGGTGATCACCAAGATTCTCGGATCGGTGCCTTTTCCTTGGGCTATGGAGTCTATGTGATTCGAAATTTGGCCAAAATCGTCTTCAAGGAGGCTAGAAAATGATGCCCTATTAAGCACTCTCTGGCATTTACCCACCCAAGATTTATGGTCTTTCATGGAAAGAAAACAAGTTCTACTCCACTAGGAACATTCATCTACTTGTTATCAATGAGTAACATGCACAAATTTGCAATCTAACAATCCTTTACAATGATATTCAATAATTAGGGCACAAAAAAAGAGCTAGTTACAAAATTTCCACACATTAGACATTTTTCATGTAAAATTATTCCATAAGATTACTTACAAGACAACAAGACATATATCCATATCCAAGATCAAGAAGATGGCTCCAAGAGAACGAAAATTTCAGCTCTAAAGATATCAAAATGCACCAAGAGATCTCCAATAGATAACCAAGAAAAAGTGCGAAATTCTCTTTAAGAGATCTAATCCAAGTCAAGTGACGATGATTCACAAAATGAGGCTCTCTTCAATTTATATGAGCCTCTCATAAGTTTGAATGGTCTAATTAGCCTCATAAAGCCCCTAAAAATATTTTAATGTGAAAATAACAACCCTTTTGGTGACAAGCCCACCAAATAGCTCAATAAGTGAAAAATAAGCCATCCAATGCTCGCTGAAATGATAGAATAATAGGCAAAGGGCCATTGGAAGGCCAAGATAAGTCCTCCATGTGCCATGATGAAGAGGAGGGCTCCCAAAATGATGACCAAGGGAGGTGGCCCCTCAGTTTCCAAGCAAAACATTTGTGGTGCTCCCAAGTGGCTGTGGGGCATAATCAAGGGTCTCACGGATCTCCAATTGGATCAAACATGTTAATGCTCCATCAATAAGGGATAGAATGATGACGTAAGCCCTCCTGTGTCTTCTCCAGATGAGATAGAACCCCATCTGGGCCCAGGATCAACTGCCAAGTGTCGGGTGCAAGTGTGTAGCCGGCTTGGAAACATGGTTCAAGTAAATCATCATCTCTATATAATTGGGGCATGAACAAGCAATGTGTGGTGCTGAAGAAGCCCATGGCGTGGCAATCAATGCTCTATTGTGGTGGAGGCCCATGGCTCTCAATGCTCACCCTACAAGTTCCATTATGACCCTCTGAAGGGATTAGACCTCGTATAGGGAGACCAAGTCCAAATTGAGACTCACTTGCAATCCTGTATAAGATCCAATGCGCCGCTCACCTTCTAGTACAACAATTCATTAGTGCATTTGAGTAAGCTTGCAAACTAGGGGCAAAAGTGGACATTTCATACTAGCATGCCCTTCCAAATGGGCTTTAGAAGGTGCATTTGTTTCCTTGCTTAACAAGAGAGGTTAATAAAGGACCCTATTAGGTGGTTTCAACCTCTAAGGGAGCAACAAGTCCATGGTACATCTGTCAAATGGAAGTTGCATGTGAAATGATGGTGGAACGAAGTGGGGCAACAGGGAAGGCTCCAAGCCACATGCCATGGTACAAGGGTAGCTATAATGAGGGAAGCCCACACATTGGGTGTATAGATGTAGGAGGGAGCAATCGTGGTACATGAGTTACCCAGGCCTTTATTTTTCAACTTTCTTCATATGCCCTGTTGCCTTTTATTGATTTTTCTTTCTTTTAACTGCTTGGGGCTCCAAGGGATGAGACCATGATGTGTGATAAAGAGTGATTACCCCCTTAAGGTTGGGAAGTTCGTCGCCCACTGGGGGTTGGGACAATCATGGGTTCCTTTATGATGCAGGGGGCACTCATAGGGACTCTAGGAACTAGGGTGATGGCCATGATGATAGGGGGTAGAGCTCATGTTTGGCTTTTTCTCACGTGCTAATTTTTTTATGTCTTGGCCATCTTTTTCATTTTATGGGACATTTCCTATTGTAAGTGGCAAAATTATGTTTTTCACTTTCTCTTTAGTTGCATCAACCTCCGGGGCATCGTTCCACGCTTGACCCAAAGTGTGGACAAGGGGAGGGAGAGTCTAACTCCTTGTGGACCCAATGGACAAATGTGGACCTAGATGGGAAAAGTGTGAAAAGGGGTTATAATGAGCAATGTTGATAATATCGCCGAAATATAAGCGATATTCAGAAATATCGCGATATTTTCGGCGAGCCGAAATATCGCTGAGAAAATATCGCGATATTTTTTCTCCCGGAAATATTGCGATATTTCCGAAATATCGTTGATATTTCGAGAAAATATCGTGCGACGATGGTAAATATCGCCGGGCACTCCTGGGCCGTGGCTAGAAAAGGGAATTTTGTCTTTTTTTTGTCATTTTCGTCTGTGAGGCTTGGAGAAGGAAGGGGAAGAGCTTTGTGGTGGTTGTCAAGGAGGGATTGAGGATCAAAGAGCCATTATCACTATCAACTCAGAATTTTTTGTTGATCAAAGATTGAAGAATAGTGAGAGAAAATTTATTTCTTCCATTAATAGGTATGTTCTTAAAAGCCCCTATGTTAATGATTTTTTTCATAGATTTGGGGTTATGCTTGCTTGCCTCTTTGCCTATCAAGATTTTGTTTCTTTGTTTATTTCCATTTGCTATGATTTTCATGCCCATGAGCCAATGCAAAGGTTTTCTCCATATTTGGACAACAAGCTTCATTTTTTTTTACTTGTTGCCATTTTTTGTGTATGCGTGTTTAATGCCAATTATTTGTTTTTTTGGTGCCCTAGGTTTGAAATTTGAATTAGTTCACTGCAAATATGCCAAAATCCTTGGACCCATTTTGGGAGTATTGGGAGCTTGATGGTGGGACAAATCAGGGACATCTATCATGCAGATTGTGTGGGACCAAGATGGCAAGAGGGGTTACACAATTGAAATACCATCAGGCTAGACTCCCTGGACATGATGTTATACCTTGTACAGTTTCTAGTGCGGAAATTGTACAAAAATCTCTTGAAGCAATTGCTGAAAAAGACAGAAAGATAGCTGCTAGGGAGAGGGAACTGAATCCTGATCTCAGATAGATAGTTGCTAGTTTTATTTGTTTTGCAGCTTTGCTACATATAACAGTTAACTCATGATGATGAGATACTTTTATATATGTGATGTTATTTTGTATTGGTTCTCCACATTTGAGTCCTTGATTGGACAATTATTAGGGATCAACAGGATTTGGTATCACCTTTAATATATCATTTTTATTTTACATCCACTACATCATATATATCAGTGATTTCTTTATATTAATGTTTCAATGTGTTTATTTCATGTCGTTATTGCTTTATATGTTTAAAAATTTGAAAAAAATGGATATATTATGCATTTTTTATGCTTGCTGATATTTTCGACGATATTGCCAATAAGATGTTTTCTAGACCCTCGCTGATATTTTGCCGATACCGATATTATCAACACTGATAATGAGTGGAGGGGAGTGATATATATGGTGTCGGGAAGCGGGACCACGCAACCAAAATCAAGGTTTCCTATGTAGTGCCACTCCTAAAGCTAGTAGCCAATAGAGGAGATCCCATGGGACGAGGATACAAGATTAACCACCAAGTTGGGACAAGGGAACATGAGTACAAACCAAGCCCATTCTTTTCGCCAAATCCCCCCACTAATCCATGTCTAAATGTGTTCAAGAAAAGCAAGCATAAACACTTAATTACATAATGAAAAGCCATACCTTCGGGGTTGGAAGGCCCACCTTCAAACATACGATCATAATGGATGGGTGAGGACACGTAATGGGATGGCTCAGGTGGCAGAGAATGATGGCACATCAAGCTATCTAGTGGCTACAAAGGGCTGCTGGCTGCCGACTGAAGACAAATCTAGGAAAAAATTTCTCCTATAGGGGTCACCCACTAGTGGTGGGTAACAAGAATTTCTTTGGACTTGGTGCATGTTTTGAGGGGTGACTATTTTGCCATAATTTTATGGGACTTGTTACCCACAACCTGTGGGTAGTATCCATAGAGACAATTTTACTTCTATATGGTCCTCAGTCGGTAGCCAACAACCCCTTGTAGCCACTAGATAGCTCGATGTGCCACCATCTCTGCCACCTGAGCTAGCCATATTCTCCCTCGCTCATCTGTTATGATCATATGTTTGAAGATGGGCCTTCCAACCCTGAAGGGATGGATTTTCATTGTGTAGTTGGGTATTTTTGTTTACTTATCATGGACACTTTTGGGCATGGATTAGTGGGGGGATTCGACGGAAAAAGCGGGCTTGTTTTGTATTCCTGTTTCCTTTGTCCAATTTGATCGTTAACCTTGTATCTTAGTCCCATGGGATCTCCTTTATTGGCTACTAGCTTTAGGGTGGCACTACATGGGAAACCCCGATTTTGGTTGAGTGGTCCCGCTTCTCGATACCATAAGCATCACACCCCTCTGCTCATTATAACCCTATTCATCATATTTCCCATTCAGGTCCACAAGTGTTAATTTTGGGCAACTAGGTCCAAACTCCATGTTGCACTGCTCATATGACGATGGTCATATTTTTATTGGATTCCTCTTTCGGAGAGGTGCAAGATTGTTCTAAAGATCATCTTGTTTGGATGAGCATAACATATATTTTGAATTTATTTTCCACACATGTGCAAGGTCGGCCAGATTTGTAATGTAGGCTCATATGCCTAATAGATGTGTCACACATCCTCACTGAGGGATATAAATTGGAGAGACTTGCAGGTCATTTGATCATCAACTCATCACGCATCTCTCATTGTGATCTGATTGGTTCGATAGCATTTGGAGGCCTTTTTCCCCTCACTCGTGTGGAGCTGAAGACTGAAATTTGCGGATCTGTTTAGGGCTCATTTGCTACAGTGTTGACTAGCATTGACCGTGGTCAACCCTTGGTCGTTTGACCTTAAACTTCTTCCAAAATTCTGATTTTAGGAGACCGTACTATTGGGCACTAAAATCGAGGAAATCAGAGATGTTTGATCGAAGCCCTAAGATGTAGCGTTGACTTTGGGTTGACCAGCGTTGACTTGTGATGAGCTGTCTTTGAGGGCTGTGGGTGTGACACTTGGAGGATTGGCTGACCGAGAAAGACTTTGCTGGCTGAAGCATCCTATTGACTGTCATAACGCATAATATCTCATATCTTTGCTGGACAAAAGGAATTATAAATCTGATCTATATTATTGGCTTGTCTTTTGTTGATCTATTATTATGTTCTATCAGTGTTTTACTTTCATGTTTATGTGATTGCTATTTTATATTGGGCCTAAGAAAGATTGAAGTAAAAGTGCATCAAGCATATAACACCATGGTTATCTAAATTTAACATGGGATCAGAGCTGAGGTGAAGACAAAGTCCAAGCTAGTGTAAGAAGCAATCACCGAAGAAGAAATCCTATCAAGGACAGATGGCCTCCTCAACTTACAAGGGTTTCAAGGCTAATGATAAATTGACTGATAAGTCTGATTATCATGCATGGAAGATGTCCTTGGATTTGGTATTAGATGATCAAGATGTCATGGACTATGTATGTACATGGGAAGATTCAAGAGCCTCCATCAAATGCAGCTACCGCCACAAAGTCGAAGTATAGAAAGGGGGAAATCAAAGCAAAGATGATTATCTGGGATTCTATTCATAAACACTTGGTTGCTTACATTTCTGAGCTGAACACATCTAAAGAGATGTATGATAATCTGGTGAGCATGTTCAGGGCTAGCAACGCTAATCAAATCCTTTTCTTCAAGAATCAATTGAAGAATATCAAGAAGGGCAAGGATGAATCTATTCAATCCTATTTTATGAGGCTTACTGAAATCAAGAATGACCTCCTAGCTATTGGGGAAGCAATATCTGATCGAGAGATGGTTCGTATTGCACTTGGAGGTCTCCCCCGTGATCGGTATGTATTCAATACTACTATTCTTAATAATAATGTGATTCCTAATTTTGATGAAATATTGACGAGATGCACACAAGAGGAAACAAGAATGATGGAGTATGCCTCTAATGGAAATGGAAGTGACCCTACTGCCTTCGCCGCTCATGCAAAGAAGAAAAACAATGGTGGCCCGAGAAATCCAAACAATGGAAGAGCGGGGCCCAAAGGAAGGAAGGGAAGATGTTACACTTGTAACAAGTCTGGTCACTATGCAAGGGAGTGCCCTAAGACCAGGGACTCTCACAAGGATGATGAAAACAACAACTCGAGAGGGAATGGCAGGAACAACAGGTTCAAAGGAAAAAGGAAGGCTCCCTCTGATCGTAGTGGAAATGGGCAACCTTTCAAGAGGTCAAGAAATTCCAGGTACAATGAGTCTAATGTTGTTGATAATAAGAGAAATGAATTTATTCTTGTATCTGCCCTCTCTGCTGCATCTCCTCCCGACACCCTGGATGTCTGGTTGATTGATAGTGGTGCTTCAAGGCACCTCATTGGTTATAAAGAAGCTCTCTCTGATTTGATTGAGAAGGATACCAATCCGGAAATTATCCTTGGAGATAATGCTGCCCATCCTGTGAAAGGGACAGGGACTGTGACTCTCCATCTATCTCAAGGTCAAGTCCTCCAATTGCAAGATGTGTTGTATGTTCTTGATTTGAAGAAGAACCTTGTGTCCATTTCAACAATGGAAGACAAAGGGTTCAAGGTGGCATTCATTGATGGAAAGGTACTTATTTGGAAGAAGAACTTCAAGGAAGCTCTTTCTATTGGTTTTAGAGTTGATACACTCTACCAGGTTGGAGAAAGCCCATTGGGAGCTATGTCATGTGATACAACTCGTCAAACAGAGTTATGGCATCGGAGGTTTGCACACCTTCATTTCAAAGCCCTTCTCGAAGCAAGGAAGGTGGTGACAGGGATGCCTGAATTTAAAAATGAATTCTAAGACTCTTGCAGAGAAGCTGACATTAAGATGGAGACCACATCTATGTACGCTCCTGAGCAAAATGGTGTTGCTGAAAGAAAGAACAAGACTATTGTGGACGCTGCCCGCACCATGCTATGTGACCAAGTTCTTCCGAAGTTTCTATGGGGAGAAGCTCCGAACACTGCTGTGTATGTTCAAAATAGATGGCCGTTTCCCGCATTCCGCTCTGGACTCCAAAACTCCCGAAGAAGTCTTCTCTGGTAAGAAACTTGATGTTTCTCATTTTATGGTTTTTGGTTGTCCTGTTTACTTTCATGTGCCGAAAGAAAAGAGAAGCAAGATGGATGCTTTTGGAAAGAAGGGAATGTTTGTGGGCTACAGTGAAACTTCGAAGGCATATAGAATCTATGTGCCTGGTTAAAGAGAAGTGGAGATGATATGCCAAAGCAGGAAACACTCCTCTTCACAATGATGTTGCCCTCAAGAAAGTGAGAAATCTTCCCTAGCCTCCAAGGAAGACAAAGAAGATGAAGAAGGTAGTCGGGAAGAGCCGAAGGATGACCTGCTGCCCGATGTTGAAGGACCTAGGATCCTATTGATCCACTTCCTTCAAATAAGAGAAGACCCTCATGGCTCAGGGATACTCTCGCAGATGCCGAGAGACATATTGCCCCAAGGGGGACATTTCGTGAAAGCAAGAAGCCGAAGAGATACCAAGGGTATCTAGCAGCCATGAGTACGATAGTTCAATCTGAGCTTGGATCATTTGAAGAATCTATAAGGTATCAAGTTTGGAAGGATGCTATGCACGAAGAATACGAGTCCATTATGAAATATGATGTCTGGGAAGTGGTCTTGAGACCCGAGGACAAATCTGTTGTCACCTCGAAATGGCTCTATAAGGTCAAGCATGGATTTGATGGAAGTGTTGAAAAGTACAAGGCGAGATTTGTTGCCCGAGGCTTCTCTCAAAAAGAAGGCATAGATTATGATGATATATTTGCACCTGTGGCCCACTATACCACCATCCGATCTATTATTGCCGTTGCTGCAACGAAAGGATGGAGTCTCCCTCAGATGGATGTGAAGACCGCTTTTCTGCATGGTTCTATAAAGGAAGAGGTGTATGTGGAGCAACCTCCGGGGTTCGAGGTCCGAGATAGAGCACCTATGTATGCAGGTTGAAGAAAGCCCTCTATGGGTTGAAGCAAGCCCCCAGGGCTTGGTATGAGAGGATAGATAGCTAGATAGAAAGCCCATTGGGAGCTATGTCATGTGATACAACTCGTCAAACAGAGTTATGGCATCGGAGGTTTGCACACCTTCATTTCAAAGCCCTTCTCGAAGCAAGGAAGGTGGTGACAGGGATGCCTGAATTTAAAAATGAATTCTAAGACTCTTGCAGAGAAGCTGACATTAAGATGGAGACCACATCTATGTACGCTCCTGAGCAAAATGGTGTTGCTGAAAGAAAGAACAAGACTATTGTGGACGCTGCCCGCACCATGCTATGTGACCAAGTTCTTCCGAAGTTT
Source organism: Pinus albicaulis (assembly GCA_034641835.2). Lineage (NCBI taxonomy): Eukaryota > Viridiplantae > Streptophyta > Pinopsida > Pinales > Pinaceae > Pinus > Pinus albicaulis. Next base: position 1,319,855,083 of record CM076580.1, on the reverse strand, counting down.
CTATGGGGAGAAGCTCCGAACACTGCTGTGTATGTTCAAAATAGATGGCCGTTTCCCGCATTCCGCTCTGGACTCCAAAACTCCCGAAGAAGTCTTCTCTGGTAAGAAACTTGATGTTTCTCATTTTATGGTTTTTGGTTGTCCTGTTTACTTTCATGTGCCGAAAGAAAAGAGAAGCAAGATGGATGCTTTTGGAAAGAAGGGAATGTTTGTGGGCTACAGTGAAACTTCGAAGGCATATAGAATCTATGTGCCTGGTTAAAGAGAAGTGGAGATATGCCACGATGTCACCTTCGATGAAGATGTTGCCCTCAAGAAAGTGAGAAATCTTCCTAGCTCCAAGGAAGACAAAGAAGATGAAGAAGCAGGGAAGCTGGAAGAGCCGAAGGATGACCTGATGCCCGATGTTGAAGGACCTATGGATCCTATTGATCCACTTCCTTCAAATAAGAGAAGACCCTCATGGCTCAGGGATACTCTCGCAGATGCCGAGAGACATATTGCCCCAAGGGGGACATTTCGTGAAAGCAAGAAGCCGAAGAGATACCAAGGGTATCTAGCAGCCATGAGTACGATAGTTCAATCTGAGCTTGGATCATTTGAAGAATCTATAAGGTATCAAGTTTGGAAGGATGCTATGCACGAAGAATACGAGTCCATTATGAAATATGATGTCTGGGAAGTGGTCTTGAGACCCGAGGACAAATCTGTTGTCACCTCGAAATGGCTCTATAAGGTCAAGCATGGATTTGATGGAAGTGTTGAAAAGTACAAGGCGAGATTTGTTGCCCGAGGCTTCTCTCAAAAAGAAGGCATAGATTATGATGATATATTTGCACCTGTGGCCCACTATACCACCATCCGATCTATTATTGCCGTTGCTGCAACGAAAGGATGGAGTCTCCCTCAGATGGATGTGAAGACCGCTTTTCTGCATGGTTCTATAAAGGAAGAGGTGTATGTGGAGCAACCTCCGGGGTTCGAGGTCCGAGATAGAGCACCTATGTATGCAGGTTGAAGAAAGCCCTCTATGGGTTGAAGCAAGCCCCCAGGGCTTGGTATGAGAGGATAGATAGCTACTTGATGAAGCTGGGCTTCACTCGAAGTAATGCTGATCCGAACCTTTATTTTAAGGTTGATAGAGAAAGGCCTCTCATTTTGGTTCTCTATGTGGATGATCTCTTCCTTACAGCTGCTGACCCTCTTATTCATTAGTCTAAGAGAGAGCTACCTTCTGAGTTTGAGATGAAAGACCTAGGACTGATGCACTACTTCCTAGGCTTGGAGGTCTGGTAAAGGCCAGGCGAGATTTTCCTTTCTCAAGGAAAATATGTCGTGAAGCTGTTGGAGAGATTTGGTATGGTGGACTGTAAGTTTGTGTCGACATCGATGGAACTCAACTTTAAGAAGTTGTGTGGAAACGTTGTTGGGCCCGTGCTAGCAAATCCTATCGAGTATCGACAACTCGTGGGGGCCATAATGTTCTTAGTGAACTCCCGTCCGGACGTATGTTTTGCAGTGAACACTTTGAGTCAACATATGGTTGATCCTCATCACATTCATTGGATTGGTGCCAAGAATATATTGAGATATCTTCGGGGCACAATCAACCATGGGCTGAGATACACTGCCGGGAGTATGAGACTTCATGGATATTTTGATGTCGATTGGGCTGGCAGTGTGGTGGATCGCAAGAGCACATCTGGATGTTGCTTCACCTTGGGTTTTGCTTCAATATCTTGGATGAGCAGGAAGCAAAAGTCGGCGGCTTTGAGCACCGCTGAGGCCGAATACATTGAAGCGAGTATGGCCTGTTGTGAAGCTGTTTGGTTGCGAAAGCTCTTCAGTGAGATGTTTGGGCATGTGCTAGATACCACTGTTATCCTTTGTGATAACCAGAGTGGGATTCGTCTTTATGAGAATCCTGTGTTCCACGATCAATCCAAGCATATTGATATCAGGTACCACTTTATCCGAGGTATGGTATCACGAGGCGCCGTAAGGCTCGATCATATAGGAACTGATGAGTAGGTCATGGATATTCTGACGAAGCCCCTGGGGAAGGTTAAGTTCCTAACCTTCTGTGAGAAGCTTGGAATCGTGGAAAGACCCTATTTTGAGGGTCCTGCTTGAGTTGGACTATGAGATCTGGGAGCTCCAGGGGGCTTGGGGACATCTTCTTGGAGCTATAAGCACACATGGGGCTAGGCTTGCCGAACCTTGTTGTGCTTCTGCCCCATCGTTATGATATTGAGATGGTTCACCTCTCTTTGAGCTATGCCCCGCACGCATCCTACCCATGGAGTTTCAGACTAATGGGAAGTACCTCTCATTTGGCCAATGAGGTAGGAAATGTGGATAGAGACTAATAGCAAGACCGATGGACACATCAGAGATTGTCGTACTCTCTATGTCTAGGATGGCACGTGTCCAACACCTTGATCTGGGATCAAATATGATGAGGTTCTTACCTCTAAATTGACTTCAGGTCAGTAAACTAACTTCGGGTTAGTATGGGACTCTTTTGAGTCTATTGAGGTTTTATCCTCTAAATTGACTTTGGGTTAGTATGAGACTATTTTTGAGTCCAAGAGAGGTTTTAACCTCTAAGCTGACTTCGGGTCAGCTGAGTGTGATGTATTTATGACTCACCTTTTTTGTTCTATTTGAAAACGAGAGCCAGCAAAGCAAGTTATGGCAGGATGATGCACGATGTTTGGTAAAAGTACACGAGTGTACTGATGGATGGCACTTGTGGAAAGATGGGGTTCTCCCTAGTTGAGAAGGAGTGTTAATTTTGGGCATCTAGGTCCAAACTCCATGATGCCTTGCTCATATGACGATAGTCATATTTTTGTTGGATTCCTCTTTTGGAGAGGTGCAAGATTGATCTAAAGATCATCTTTTTTGGATGAGCAGAACATATATTTTGAATTTATTTTCCACACATGTGCAAGGTCGACCATATTTGTAATGTAGGCTCACATGCCTAATAGATATGTCACACACCCTCACTGATGGATATAAATTGGAGAGACTTGGAGGTCATTTGATCATCAATTCATCACAGATCTCTCATTGTGATATGATTGGTTCGATAGCCTTTGGAGGCCTTTTCCCCCACACGTGTGGAGCTAAAGTCTAAAATCTGTGGATTTGTTTAGGGCTCATTTGTTGTAGCGTTGACTAGTGTTGATCGTGGTCAACCCTTGGTCGTTTGACCTCAAACTTCTGCCAAAAGTCCGATTTTAGGAGGCCGTTTTGCTGGGCACTAAAATCAAGGAAATCAGAGATGTCTGACTGAAGCCCTAATCTGGAGCGATGACTTTTCTGTTGCTGTCTTGCGTTGACTTTGGGTTGACCAACGTTGAATTGTGATGAGCTGTCTTTGAGGGCTGTGGGTGTGACACTTCGAGGATTGGCTGACCGAGAAAGACTTTGCTGGCTGAAGCATCCTGTTGACTGCCTTAATGCACAATATCTCATATCTTTGCTGGACAAAAGGAATTGTAAATCTGATCTATATTATTGGCTTGTCTTCTATTGATCTATTATTGTGTTCTATCATCATTTTACTTTCATGTTTATGTGATTGCTATTTTGTATCAGGCCTAAGAAAGATTGAAGTAAATGTGCATCAAGCATAGAACACCATGGTTATCTAAATTTAACAAGAAGGAGTTAGCCTCCACCTCCCCTTGTCCACACTTTGGGTCGGGCCTGGAACGATGCCCCGGATGTTGATGTAGCTAAAAGAAAAGAAAAAGCATAATGTGGCCATTCTCAAATAGGAAATGTACCATAAAATGCAAAAGATGGCTGAGACATACAAATTTAGCACGTGGGAAAAAACCAAACATGAGCTCTACCCCTATCATCATGGCCATCACCCTGGTTCCTAGGGCCTCTCATATTGGCCCATTAAATCATTAAGGAACCCATGATTGTCCCAACCCTTGGTGGGCAGTGAACCGCCCCACCTTAACGGGGTATTCACTGCTATATCTTACATATCATGCTCTAATCCCTTGGAGCCCCAAACAGTTACAAAAGAAAAATCTATAAAAGGCAAAAGGCATATGAAAAAAGGTGGAAAAGCAATGGTCGGGGTAACTCATGTACCACGATTTGCTCCCTCCTACATCCATATACCCAAGTGTGGGCTTCCCTTATTTTAGCTACCCTTGTACTGTGGCATGTTGTTGTGTAACCAACTCCAAAAAGAGAAGAAAAGAGATATCAACGCCTTAGAAATGAGCCACTTTGAGGGGGCAACCTCCAATACATTACATAAATGAACAATTCTTGGATGATACAATTTACAAAACCTCCTTTCTATATATAGGAGTCCATGGGGCCATAATGTAATCCTAGTGGGCCACAATGTAATCCTAGCCGACCTAACAATAATAATTTAAGGGCACAATAATAACAATATGGGGGTTACAGGGGTACAATAATAACAATAATGGGGTTACACTAACAATAATAAGGGACTATACTAGTAATATAGGGACCTAACATGCCCCTCTCCTTCAAAAAGTGTTGTCCTCAACGCTTGAGTAGCTTTGGTTTCTTCTGTATAAAATTCTCATCCTCCCATGTAGAATATTCAGTGGGTAAGTTCTTCCACTTGATGAGATACTCTGAAATTGATCGATTTTGTAGCTGTCGAGTTCTTGTTTCCATGACTGCTTCAGGTTCCAATATGATTTTTCCTTCCTCATCAAGTTCGGGCAATATTGTTTGAACTGGAATATTTTCACCTATAACCTTCTTTAAGCATGAAACATGGAAAATTGGATGCACTCGTGGAGAAGCAGGAAGCTCCAATTTGTATGCCATAGTACCAATATTTTGCAACACCTTGTAAGGACCATAGTACTTTGGCGATAATTTATTATCCTTCTTAGCTTGCTTGAGGGACATTTGTTTGTATGGTTGTAGCCGTAAAATACCCAATCTCCTACATCAAAACTTCTCTCGCTGCGATGTTGATCTGCCTGTTGTTTCATTCGATTTTGTGCCAAATTCAGGTTATCCTTTAAGAGTTGGAGAACTTCTTGCCGATGCTCGATGTGATCTTCCACTGCTTGAACCTTCGAATTTTCTCTTAAATATGATGTGATGGATGGTGGATGATATCCATAAAGTGCCATAAATGGGGTCATTTTTGCTGCAGTATGGAAGGAAGTGTTATACCACCATTCCGCGAGAGGTAACCACTTGACCCATTGTGTTTGTTTATCAGATACAAAACAACGAAGATATCCTTCCAAACATTTATTTACTATCTCAGTTTGACCATCAGATTGAGGATGATAAGATGAGCTATGAGCTAATCGAGTACCCAAACAAGAAAATAACTCCGTCCAAAAATTTCCAGTAAAAATGGGATCTCTGTCGCTCACAATAACCCTTGGGCTTCCATGTAGCTTTTGAATTCTGTCCATAAATGTAGTAGCAACCGTACTTGCTTTAAATGGATGAGATAATGCACAAAAGTGTGCATACTTGGTAAGTCTATCAACTACCACCATGATGACATTCTTTCCTTCAGACTTAGGTAAACCTGTGATAAAATCCATTGAAATCTCCTCCCAACGCTGACTTGGAATGGATAAAGGTTGTAGAAGTCCCGGGTCTTAATTGTCTCCACTTTATTCTGCTGGCAAACCAAACATTCCGCCACAAACTTTTGAATATCAGATTTAAGGCCATCCCAAAAAAATTCTTTCTTCACCCTGTGGTAAGTTTTTAAAAATCCTGAGTGTCCTCCTAAAGGAGAAGTGTGCAATTCAAGAAGAATCTTTTGTTTTAGTTGGGAATTCTTACAAAGATATAAGCGATCTTTGTACCATAAGGAATCATTTTTTCAACTAAATGTATCAGATGTACTAGGATCTTGCTACAACTTTTGAATGAGTGTCCATACATCTTTGTCCTTCTTCCATTCATCTCTTGCCTCGTTTATCCAATCTGGTTGGATAATAGAAATGGCACAAAGCAATGCTTCCACCTCTTCATTCTTTCTTGAGAGTGCATCTGCAACAACATTCAGCTTTCCTTTTTGTAGATTATTTCAAAGTCGTAACCCAACATCTTTGTGACCCATTTTTGCTGTTCTTCTGACGATAGTCTTTGTTCCAAAAAGTGTTTAAGACTATCATGATCAGCTTTTACCTTGAAGTGTCTTCCCATTAGGTAAGTTCGCCATTTCTTTAGTGCATGCAGTATTGCTAACATTTCCTTCTCATAAATAGGTTTCTGTAAATACTTTCCTTTGATTCGACGACTTTCAAAAGCAATGGGTCTTCCTTCCTGCATTAAAACTGCACCAATTCCATTTCCTGAGGCATCACATTCCACAATAAAGGTTTTTGTGAAGTCTGGCGTAGCTAAGACTGGTGCTAGGCACATTGCCTCTTTAAGATGTTCAAAGCCTAGTTGCTTCAGGAGTCCATGAAAATGCATCTTTCTTCAATAATGTTGTTAGAGGTGCTGCTATTCTCCCATAATTCTTAACAAACTTGCGATAATACCTTGTTAACCCGAGAAATCCTCGCAACTGCTTTATGGTTGTGGGGACTTTCCATTCCTTAATGGCTTTAATTTTTTTAAGGTCTACTTTAACACCCTCGTGAGATACAATATGACCCAAATATTCCACCTCTTGTACTCCAAAGAAACATTTGGATGTTTTTGCATATAATTGTTTCTCCTACAATAGTTTGAGCACCCTGTCAACATGTTCAACATGATCCTTCCAAGACCTGCTGTAGATTAGTATATCATCAAAAAATACTAGCACAAATTTTCTAAGGAAGGGTTTGAAAATGGAATTCATCAACCCTTGAAATGTAGAAGGTGCATTGGTAAGGCTAAAAGACATGACCAAAAATTCATAATGACCCTCATGAGTTCGAAATGCTGTTTTTGGAATATCTTCAGTCTTCATTCTAATTTGATGATATCCTGAACGAAGATCCAACTTGGTAAAATAAATTGCTCCATGTAATTCATCCAATAATTCATCAATCACAAGAATGAGAAATTTATCTTTAATGGTGAGCTTATTGAGCTCCCTATAATCCGGACACATTCGCCATGATCCATCCTTCTTGTGTACCAATACTACAGGAGTAGAGAAAAAACTTTGGCTAGGTTGAATTATACCCGCCTCTAACATTTCTGCAATCATACGTTCAATTTCGCTCTTTTGGAAGTAAGGATATCTATAAGGCCTGATGTTTGGAGGAACACTTCCTGGAATCCAATGAATAGCATGATCATGATCACGAATAGGTGGGAGTCCTTTGGGAGTTTCAAACACCTTGGAATGATTGTCCAAGACTTGTTGGAGATCTGCAGAAATAGATGATTTTGATGTCGGAACTTCTAGTGAGCATAATTGTGCAATTACCCCTCGTTGTTCTTTCTTTAGAAGCTTTGTCATGACATTAGAGCTTATTATCCTTCCCGGCTTCCCTTCAATACCCCGTAATTCGACTTCCTTTCCTTCTCAAAAAAATTTCAAGAAAAGTTCTTGAAAATTAAAAGCTATCGTCCCCAAAGATTGTAACCATTGTACTCCTAGTACAACATCAGCACCTCCCATAGGAATGGAAAGCATTGGACTAGTCAATACATATTCCCCCATGGTTAGCTTGATATTATGGCATTTTCCTGAGCAATTTATAGTTCCTCCATTTGCAACCATCACTTGACATTCTGGTGCTGGGTATAGGAAACAATTTAATTCCTTGGCTACCTTACAATGAATAAAATTATGGGTGCTACCTGACTCAATCAACACTATTACCTTTCTCTTCTTGATTTGTCCTTTTATCTTGAGAGTTTGAGGAGTGGTAATTCCTGCCAGTGCATTACACGATATGGTTTGATTCATTTCTTCCTCTTCTGGGGCTGGTTCCTGGTGTATATCCTCTTCTTGTTCATTTTCTTCTTCCTCTTCACAATCTATGTAAAATAATTTCTTCTCAGCACACTTATGACCTTTAGTGTATTTTCTATCACAACTGTAGCAAAGTCCTTTTGCTCTTTTTTCTTCCAATTGTTGTGGTGTCAACCTTGTAGGTTGTGGAAATCTAGGCGTAGCCACACTTCCTTCTTTATAGAATTGAGTGGTAGGCTTCCTTGTTGCCATAATTTTACATTCAATTTTTCTTGCCAACCTGAATGCCTTCTGCAATGAATCAGGTTCCAGAACGCGAACTTCATGTTGAATGTTATCTTTTAAAGTGCCTATGAAGAGATCAATCCTGTGTTCCTCTGGAATATCAGTTACCCTTATATTCAATTTTTGGAAGTCCTCAATGTGCTGCCCCACTAAACCCTTTTGTTTGAGATTTATCAATTGGCTAAAGAAGGTGTTGCTCTTTGTATCCTCATAATGTGCTATCATTTCCTCCTTAAAAATTGACCAAGTGACAATTTTTTTATGGGAGCAAAGCCATCGATACCATACAAATGTATTTTGTTCTAAATGTAAAGTTGCAATGTATACCTTTTGTGTGTTTTGCACATTATTGAGATCAAAATATTGCTCCATCTGTAGTATCCATGTTACAGGATCCTTTCCATCAAACTTCCTCATATCCATTTTTGGAATATGGTGGTTCTTCCCGCCAACATTAGAGTTCATGAAATCACGATTAACATTTATTTTGTTCTCATCATGAGGTTCTTCTACTATCTTTTCACCATTAGGAAACATTTCTTGTATCAACTTTTTCAAACCTTCGATGTCTGCTTTTAGATCATTCTTCATGTTTTCCATGTTGTATTTCATGTCTTCTTCCATGCCATCCATCTTACCACGCCTTTCTTCAAACCGTCCATCTTCACTTCCACGCCATCCATCTTAGCTTCCATGCCTTTCTTCAAACCGTCCATCTTCACTTCCACGCCTTTCTTCAAAACTTCCATTTCATTTTTTGTTGCTCTTTGCGAGAGTGAAATTTGTTGCACTTGCTCTTGTAATTTTGATAGATCATGTTGCAATTATTCATCTTCATGAGTCATGGTAGAACCTTCTGAAGGCTTAATGGGTGTTGAATTATTTTTACGGGGCATCTTTTAGAACCCAATACTGATATCTATTCTACAATATGCCCTTGGAATCAATTCAAATTGATTCTTCAAAAAAGACTTATGTAATTTGGAAAAAAAATACACACCTTTTACTTGCTTTTGAGGTGCTCGATATTGAAATTGGATTATCTCTGTGATTGAAGCACTTCAATATTTGAATTTCGGTATCAACGTGGCCCTCTGAATTATCTTTTGAATGCCGCAGGTATGACCTGATTTGGATTCTCCAAGACCAAGTTGTGTCCAATCTCCCACAATGACCTAATTATGGACTGGTTCAGTAGAGCGAACTTGTACGACTTGCCACGTGTCACTGTTTCGTCCTTCGTCTCTGAAATTGATAGCCAAGAAACTACAGTCTGTGTACTTGCAACCACTTTTTACGACACTCCAATCCGATGCCCAGAGAGAGAGTTATTGAACTTTTCCCACGATCACCTCTTTGAGATGAAATTTAGTTGCCTGAAAAAGAACTACATTCCACAGATCATATCTCCAAAAATATTGCGAACCAAGCTCTAAAATTTTTTTGACGAATTTCCTCAGGATTTCAGCTTCGCACCATATGAATTTCAGATTCTGAACCTTCGTAGAAAAAAAGTTATAGCGCAAATGACACGATGACCTATTTAGGAGCTTGAAAAAAATACCTAACTTCCACAGATCATATCTCCAAAAATATTGCGAACCAAGCTCTGAAATTTTTAGACGATCTTCCTCAGGATTTTGGATTTGCACCATAAAAATTTCAGCTTTTGAAACTTCGTAGAAAAAAAGTTATAGCGAAAATGCCACGATGACCTGTTTGGAGCAGCGAAACCCTAGAATCCAAACCTCTGATACCAATTGTTGTGTAACCAGCTCCAAAAAGAGAAGAAAAGAGATATCAACGCTTTAGAAATGACCCACTTCGAGGGGGCTGTTGAAATTTGGTACCGGAGGACAGGTGGTTCCCTAAGGCTTTGATCTTTGGCCTAGGGAAAAGTGTCCAAAAGAATTTAATTTTTCTCCTAAAGTAACTTTATAATTTTTTATAAAGTTAAATCTAATTTTAAAGTGACTTAAGTGATAAAGTTACTAAAGTGACTTTATAAAGTTATAAAGTCAAATCTAATTTTAAAGTGACTTTAAGTGATAAAGTTACTAAAGTTAAAGTGACTTTAAATAAAGTCAATGTAAAATTAGAAAGGAAAAAGTGAATTTGGAAATAAAAGACTAAGTGGGTCTTTATTAAAGTGGGGTGAATTAAAAATAGAAAGTGAGATTTAAATGAGCATTTAATCTCAGCCCTAGATCTCAATCTATCTCAGCCATTGGATTTAGGGATTCCCCAAAAGTCACTTAGGGTTAGGTTAAAGGAGGAAAAGGAGGAAAAGAGGAATGTATTGTAGTTGTGCGCGTAGCGTATTGGGAGAAGGCGAGCAAGAGAGCAAGGGAGATCATGCTGAGGAGAAGGAGGAAGTAAAATAGCCTTGGCACATATTTCACAGCAAGATTTCAAAGAAGACATTTCTGGGCTATATTGCGTGCGTATTTAGCAAAATGAAGCAGAGTCGGGAGATTTTTTTTTGCACGGCTTCAGTGAGGCCGTACAAAAACAACTCAAGATAACAGTGGTCATATTAAATGTAAGATAAAGAAATTTCGTACAACAAGATTTGGCATGTAAATCGAGGCGACGAGTGGTCAGTTCGTATTGTACTTGTGCTTTCCTGGTGATTGGCACGTTTTTCGAGGTCCGTACAACAGCATTTATTGCTGTTTTGGCACAGATTTCAAGGTGGCCGTACAGCTGCATTTATTGCAGATTTCTGGGCACGCAAATCGAGAAATCCGTACAGCATTTATTGCTGTTCCTGTTTTGCTGTTTGTGCGTTTTCCGAGAGGGGCTAACTCACTTAAATAAAATAAAGTGCTTCCCTAGTAGGAGCAATGTTATAACTTAAAGGGGAGCCTTGGGGGTCCACACCACGTATGAGGGAGGCCTCACGTAGCCTCTAGGAGCATCTGCGCAGACTTGGGAGGAGCACGTGGAGAGAGGGGGACCACGTTAGGGTTTTTTGAGGAGAGCTAGCATTATAAAAGGTGGGAGAGCCATTTCATTTGGCATTCTTGTTGTTGATGATATTTGAGCTAGACTTCTGTCTTCTTGAGCACGCTGGCTGTTTAGCCTGTCTGCAGCACTGTTTAGTGCGATTGAGTGTCTCCGGTCGGAGATCTCACCCTTAGCCCCGGGGGACTTCGAGTGCCTGCTCGGGCAAGGTCTTTTCTACAGTTTTCAGCGGAGGATTTGGTTGTTGTTTTGCGGAGGAGCTGGACTTCTTTTGGTGACTGCGCAGTCCCTAGGAGAGAGGACGCAGTTCTTGGTGGAGGGGTGCTATTGCGGGGTTTTCTGCAGGAGATTCAGTGTTATTCGGTGTGGAGGTTCAGTATTTATCAGTTGGAGAGTTTCTTGAGGAGTTTGTGGCTCCATCTCAGTATATTTCATTTGGCATCTGCGCTGGGCCTGGAGGGACAGCGTTTTTCCTTGAGGAGGGTTTCTGGGGTGATTTTCGGAGGTGGTCCATTTTGTTTATGGTTTCTGGGTTTTGTCCGGAGCAGTGAGTACAAAGACTGCGAGATTTTCACTATCTTGCCATAGGGATCACCCCTAGTCCCGCCCTTCATTCCGCACAGCTAAATTTGTATAGCTTTCTTCCAAAGAATCGGGACGGCAGCCTCGTAGCAGCCATTTCCTGTTTCTGAGAGGGTTCTTCACTTGCCTTGTGCAAGGATAGGTGCTCTTATTCTGATTATCCATTGTACCCATTTATATTCTCAGATTAATAAAATGGCTTAGCATTCCTGGCATTTTATGTGTACTTGCTTTATGTTCTATTTCCGGCATTTTTCTATATAGTTGTATGCTTATATTGCTGGCTATTTCCTATTCGGGATATTACAGTGGTATCGGAGCATAGATTTGGCTCAACCTGTGGAGCTAGCAGTCTATGACGCCGGGGGATAGACCCTACATCTGTTACAGAAGCAAGAGATACAGAGACGTTGAGCGTAGGTTGGAGAACACCTACGGAGAGGGGGACTGTGTTCGAGTGGTGGACACAGATCGGGAGCAGCCCGAGATATACAGAGATCAGGAGCAGCCTGTGACAGATTCCGATCAGGAGCAGCCTGAGACAGATTCAGAGCAGGAGCAGCCTGTGGGGGACGCAGAACAGCAGGGTCCTATGGCAGACGAGGAGGATGCGAGGAGATTTAGAGATGCGCTCCTCCAACACATGCAGGATGTGTCGAGGCAGATGGAGTCGGTGGGACAGAGACTCACTGCGTTAGAGGTTAAGCAGCGGGAAACCCCAAGGGGTTTTCAGATCGATGAGGGATCGAGCACGTCCCACCATATGTCGGAGCGTGATGCTATCCCCATCATGGCATCGCATGCACCCACGCGATCCACTATGCCCACATTCCTAGTGGAGGACACGGGGGCAGGAGCACAGCGGGATATTCCAGCACCCACGCGATCCACTATGCCCACATTCCTAGCGGAGGACACAGGGGCAGGAGCACAGCGGGAGGCAGAGCTTGAGCCTGGCCAGATGGACGCCTACATTGCAGAGTACCTGGCATGCGGGCCGGCGATCAGATATCTTATCTCATTCAGAGATTATGTTCAGCTCCAGCGTGATGGTAGACCCCGTGATCATCACAGAGGGCACAGCATCATCATGATGACCACCGCGCAACTAGCAGGTTTCATTTGCCCACGTTTGATGGCACATCAAACATGTCGGCAAAGTCATGGGTAGAAAAGTTGGACATCTATTTCCAGCTTAATCAGATGTCGCAGTCAGAGGCCATCAAGGTGGCAACATTACATCTGGATGGTGAGGCCCAGGACTGGTGGTTTCATGGGATGACGACACTCGGGCATTCTACAGTGGGGACATATGCCGAGTTTACCCGGAGGGTGATAGAGCGCTTTGACAGGAGGGATCCGGAGCAGCACTTCGTTGAGCTGACAAAGCTCAAGCAGACTGGGAGCCCAGAGACTTACATTTCAGACTTCTTGAGGGTTTCAGTGATGGTGCCTGATCTATCCGCGGCTCGGATGGTCTACATGTTTGTGGAGGGGTTGGCAGAGCCACTTCGTGGCCTAGTCAGGTCGACTAGACCAGCTACGCTTCAGGATGCCATCAGCAGGACCCGGGATTTACAGGATGTCTTACCCAGGACTCGGACACCTTACCCCCAGAGACAGGCCTTCCAGCCTAAGGGGAAGGACACGAGGATTCCACCTCCCAAGGCGAATCCTGGGCGAGGGCAGTTTGATGATGAGGCCAGGAGAGAGATGAAGAAGAAGCGGTTGTGCTTCACTTGCCAGGAGCCATGGGCACCGGGACATAGATGTGCTGCAGGGAAAGCACATTTCATTGAGGTCTTCTCCAAGAGCAGCAGGGAAGAGGATGAGGAGGATGACGTGGAGGCAGGAGATTGTTATGCAGCGCAGGGTACCTTACCACCTCCACCACCAGCAGCAGGTGGTGCATCATTTGCACCTACTGGAGGAGCTCTAGCCGCATTGCGGGGAGTTCCCAAGTATTTGACGTTGCGCGTATGGGGGACAGTACGTGGACAGCGGGTCTCAGTCTTGGTTGATAGTGGGGCCACCCACAACTTTATTGATGCACAGATGGTTGAGCGGAGAGGCATACAGACTGAGAGTTTTGATGGATTTTCCGTTTTGGTCCCAGGAGATCAGACCATGGTATGTGCTCGGTATGTCGCCCAGTTATCAATGACGATGGGCACTTATACATTGACAGATCATTTTTTCGTGGTGGATATCCCGGACACCAACATGATATTGGGTGTTCAGTGGCTCATTACTCTGGGGAAGGTCATGATAGATTGGAAGGCCCTAGAGATGGAGTGGGATGATCCCAAGACAGGGAGGCATGAGAAGATACGGGGACAGCACACATACCCACCTCAGACAGTGTCGGCACATAGGATGGAGGCAACCTTCCGCAAGGGAGACATAGAGTGGGCCATAGAGTTGCGAGCTTCAAAGGCAGTAGATACAGGTCAGGCAGTGCATCCTGAGTTACAGACTATCCTCGACAGGTACGCCATAGTGTTCGGGGATATTCCACCAGGGCAGCCACCGGATCGGGGGTTTGAGCATACTATTGAGCTTGAGCAGGGTATACAGGCAGTGATCACCACACCGTATAGGCATCCCAAGGCCTATCGGGATGAGATTGAGCGTGCTATTCAGGAGTTGCTGGCCCTTGGTCACATTCGGCCAAGCACGAGTCCTTTTGCTTCTTCCGTGGTGTTGGTGAAGAAGAAAGATGGCACATTGCAGATGTGCATTGACTACAGGGCTCTGAATAAGAAGACCCTGAAGAACAGGTACCCCATTCCCAGGATCGATGAGCTGATGGACGAGTTGAGAGGAGCACGGTTCTTCTCAAAGATTGACTTGAGATCTGGGTACCATCAGATATGCGTGAGGGAACAGGATATTCCCAAGACCGCCTTCAGGTGTCATTATGGGCACTTCGAGTTTCTGGTTATGCCTTTTGGGCTGACCAATGCACCCGCTACCTTTCAGTCATGCATGAACCACATCTTCAGGGGTCATCTGAGGAAGTTTGTGCTGGTCTTCTTCGATGACATACTTATATATAGCAGGACTTGGGAGGAGCATCTCCAACATATTGAGACAGTGTTGTGCATCTTGGAGGAGCAGCAGTTCTATGCCAAGCTCTCCAAATGTGAGTTCGGATTGACGGAGATGCTGTACTTGGGGCATATTATAGGAGTGGACGGGGTGAGAGTCCACGAGGAGAAGATCAGGGCCATCAGAGATTGGCCAGAGCCGAGGAACGTGACTGAGCTTCGGGGATTTATTGGCATTTGCGCTTACTACAGGAAGTTCGTCAAAGGTTTCTCACAACTTGCTGCACCCCTCACCGACTTGACGAGGAAGGGGGCATTCAGTTGGTCGGATACAGCATAGCGAGCCTTTGATCAGCTCAAGGAGGTGATGAGCAGCTGCCCCGTGCTTGCATTGCCGGATTTCACGCAGCCATTTATCTTGGAGTGCGATGCGTCAGGAGAGGGGATTGGCGCAGTACTGATGCAGGGTGGTCATCCTATAGCTTTTGAGAGCCGGAAGCTCCTTCCACATGAGAGGTTGTATTCCATATACAACAAGGATATGTTGGCCATTATGCATGCATTGGCCAAATACCGGCAGTATTTAGTGGGCAGTAGATTCAGGGTGAGGTCAGATCACAACAGCCTCAGGTACTTTCTGGAGCAGAAGCAGTTGCAGGAGAGGCAGCAGAAATGGATCAGTAAGATCCAAGCCTATGACTTTGACATTGAGTACGTCAAAGGCAAGAATAACGTGGTGGCAGATGCCCTTTCCCGTAGACCGGCCACGTTATCTCTTATGAGCTTGGACGCTGATTGGAGGGCTCGACTGTTGGTGGAGTACTCCAAGGACAGATTTGCTTGTGAGGTGTTGGATGGGCAGGTGGCAGATGACAGGTACAGGGTGGTTGACGAGATTATCTATTACAGGGACAGGATCTTCTTGACTAAGGGGTCTCAGCTTAACAAGAAGATACTCCATGCCTCACACAATTCTCCATTGGCGGGCCATCAGGGGTTCACCAAGACCTACAGAGCCATCAGGGAGAGGTTCTCGTGGAAGGGCCTCAAGGAGGACGTACTCCAGCATGTCAGGGAGTGCGATGTTTGTCAGAGAAACAAGGGAGAGATGAGCCATCCAGCAGGGTTGTTGCAGCCTCTTCCCATTCCAGAGGGGAAATGGGAGAGCATATCGATGGACTTCATCACAGGGTTGCCCATGGTGCAGGGCAAGGACTGCATCTTTGTCGTCGTTGATCGACTGACGAAGTATGCTCATTTTTCGCCATATCCGCACACCACACAGTAGCACAGGTGGCCGAGTTGTTCTTCAGGGAGATTTTCAGGTTGCATGGTCTACCTAAGACCATTGTCAGTGACCGGGACAGCCGCTTCATGGGCAGATTCTGGCAGGAGCTTTTCCGGCTAGTGGGGACAGAGTTGACGCCGAGCACTAGTTATCACCCCCAGACGGACGGACAGACAGAGATAGTTAACAAGTGGCTGGAGGGCTACTTGCGTAACTATGTCAGTGGACAGCAGAGGGCATGGCTGAAGTGGCTGCATTTGGGAGAGTATTGCTACAACACGACGCATCACATGACCATTGGTATGTCACCATTCTATGCTTTGTATGGATATCATCCTTTATCTTTTGTGGACATGATGTTTGGTGCTAGTAGGGCTCCGAGAGCCAAGATCTGGATCCAAGAGAGCCAAGATATCCTCCGAGCTCTCAAGGATAACATAGCCACAGCGCAGAATCAACAGAAGTTGTATGCTCATAAGGGTCGGGTGGAGAGACATTTTGAGGTAGGAGACTTGGTCTACCTGCGACTACAGCCATACCGACAGTCTTCACTTAAGCAGAAGGGGGCTGAGAAGCTTAAGCCCCGTTTTTATGGGCCATACAGGGTGATACGCAGGATTGGGCAGGTTGCATATGAGCTAGAGCTGCCCCAAGGCAGCAAGATTCATAACATTTTTCACGTATCATGCCTGAAAAAGGCATTGGGCCAGCAGGTGACGGTCACAGATGAGCTACCACCCACGGATGATGAGGAGCATCTGGTGTTGCAGCCAGAGGCTATTATTGATACCAGGGAGAGGCAGCTGCGGAGCAGGACGATCCGGGAATTCTTGGTGAGGTGGAAGAATTTGCCGGATGAGGATGCCACTTGGGAGGATGAGAGGATTTTACAGCATCCATCACTTCAGTTGCTTGAGGACAAGCAACATTTTGCCGGGGGAGACTGTAATATTCCTAATTAGCACCGCTAATTGGAATATTTGATTTTTGTATAGTTTTGCCGCCTATAGTTAATTAATAAATAAAAGTGAGAAAAGAGGGGCTAACTCACTTAAATAAAATAAAGTGCTTCCCTAGTAGGAGCAATGTTATAACTTAAAGGGGAGCCTTGGGGGTCCACACCACGTATGAGGGAGGCCTCACGTAGCCTCTAGGAGCATCTGCGCAGACTTGGGAGGAGCACGTGGAGAGAGGGGGACCACGTTAGGGTTTTTTGAGGAGAGCTAGCATTATAAAAGGTGGGAGAGCCATTTCATTTGGCATTCTTGTTGTTGATGATATTTGAGCTAGACTTCTGTCTTCTTGAGCACGCTGGCTGTTTAGCCTGTCTGCAGCACTGTTTAGTGCGATTGAGTGTCTCCGGTCGGAGATCTCACCCTTAGCCCCGGGGGACTTCGAGTGCCTGCTCGGGCAAGGTCTTTTCTACAGTTTTCAGCGGAGGATTTGGTTGTTGTTTTGCGGAGGAGCTGGACTTCTTTTGGTGACTGCGCAGTCCCTAGGAGAGAGGACGCAGTTCTTGGTGGAGGGGTGCTATTGCGGGGTTTTCTGCAGGAGATTCAGTGTTATTCGGTGTGGAGGTTCAGTATTTATCAGTTGGAGAGTTTCTTGAGGAGTTTGTGGCTCCATCTCAGTATATTTCATTTGGCATCTGCGCTGGGCCTGGAGGGACAGCGTTTTTCCTTGAGGAGGGTTTCTGGGGTGATTTTCGGAGGTGGTCCATTTTGTTTATGGTTTCTGGGTTT